>MINK01172847.1:283-30055 GCA_001735545.1 Phormia regina
TATCTAACAACTTGAGGTTATTCTTTAGTTAAATTTTGGATAGAAAATGTTGGCAGGGAGGGATATCAATTACTAAAAATATAATTGTATTTGTGAGAGGGAAAAAGAATGAACTTAAATAAAAGATGAGTTTAATAAAGATGAGTTTATTAAATAAGGACCATGTACTTCATTCTTCAATAAAACTTATATTTTAATACACTTTCGCTTTCTTTACAGTTTAATTTATTAAAATTACAATAAAAAATATAATTATCATTTCTTCACTTTATTTTAAAATATTAATAACCTGTTTCTCTATGTCGAATGAAAATCTAAGCGAACGAAAGCAAGACGAACGAATTCGAATGATTTTGGGTTTCTGTATTTCCTACGCTTTCGTTCGCATAGAGTTACGTTTTTATACCCTACACCACCATTGGTGGTCCTCCCGGAAAAGTGTTTAACGATCATAAATACCTTAAATACAGCAATATTTTAATTTGGCATATATAAGTTTTATATAATGTTAAATCTGTGTGCCGATTTTCAGAAAGATCGGTTCTTAATTGACCATAGCTCCCGTATAAACCAATTTTCAGAAAATCATTTTAATGGGCATAAATCCCATTAAAATGTTAGTAACAAGTTAATATGGGACAAAAATAAGTTTTGTATAAACATAAATGATGCTATAAAATTTTACAAAGATCGATTCGTAATTTACCATAGCCCCCATATAAGGCCATCTTTCGGGAATCACCTAAAAGTGAATAAATTCATATAAATGATANNATTTTACACTTAATATGAATATCAGTTCACATTTGGCTCGAAGTCTAATAAAAGACCCCTGCCCTAAATATAATGTACAGAATGGTTTAGGGTATCATATGGTCGGGCTTGTCCGACTATATCTTTTTCTATCGTTTCACACTGTTTTTGTATTATTTATTATTCAAAGCAGGAACATTTGCAACATTTGTAGGTAATTTTCTTATTTTCCATTGAAAAATTCAAACAGTCGAAAGCTAAATAACAAGTGACTGATTTTGATATTTTTGTTATTGTTGTTCGACATACAGAAACCCAATTTTGTATGAAAACACATACGTTTTCGTTCGACTCATTGTTCGCATAAAAGTGAGTTAGAGAAACCCAAATCAGTTTTCTTTCGCTTAGAAGACGAAAGAAAGTATTCGTTCGACATAGAGAAACGTCTATAATATTAAAGAAATTGATTACCAAACAATTATTTTACATAACTTTTTACAGTGTATTTAGTACTCTATGCACTCTCAGCAACGATTTAATGAAAGAGCGTAAGAATGTGCTATGAAATGGACATTACTACACTAAAATACATTTTATTGTTGTTATCGATATGGTTTCATCAAGAAGATAAATGTATATTTGAAAATATCGAAATTTGTCAAAACCGGGTACTTCATATTCAGGACCAGCCATGGGTACCTCATATTGTAAGAATCGAAGTAAATGGTTATACCCAAACTTATCTTCTGCTCAAGGATCACAATTAAAATCACAAGAGGTACTACATCTTCTGATGATCAAAATCTCTATGAACCCAAAAAAATAAAAGTGAAGGCTCTTCCCCAGACGGTGCATTAAGTTTTTCAGAATCCCAACGATTCTATAAAAAAAATGCTGGTATTTTTTTATGCGCTACAGATAAGGCAAATCGTGAAAGTCTTTAATATTGTCCTAACCAAAGCTTGGAATCCAAGTTGAAGAAATCTGACGACCATGCACGCATGCGAGAGCTGGTATTTTTGATGGGCTACAGATTAAGAAAAGATGACTCTAATTTGCCTTAACCAAATTTTGGAATTCATTACTTTTAGTTATAAGTAATTTCCTAGGCAAAAAAAAATCTGATAACCATGTCGAGCTTGTTGAGTGCATGCTATCAAAATTGAGAGAACTTGGGAGCAACATGAACATAAAATCTAATTTTTGCACTATCGTTTAGACCCATTCCCATAAGATAATCAGACAATTGATCAGCGATATCAGCGAAGGTGAAGCTCACATATATATTGACAGGCTACTGCTGGAGTTTACAACGATGTCTACCTAAAGTCGTTTATTCGAGGAAATATTATTATTATTATTATTATTATTATTATTATTATTATTATTATTATTATTATTATTATTTACATATATATTTTGATGGAGAATCATAGATATCCATCAAAATATATTTGTAAATCATATAAAGTGTAAATCATATCGTGAAAAAATAAAATAAAAAATTATGTTTAAATAAAACTTGAAATATCTAGAATATTATAAATTTATAGCCTTAAGCACCTTAATAGTTACTTTTTCCTTGACTTTTTCTCTAAAAGTCAATTGGTAATTACCAAAAAAAAATCTCAACACACATGTTTGACCTGGTTAAATTGTAAATAAAATACCCTTTAAGTAGAAAATAAATTGATGATATAATATTTGCTGATTAGCGCGTGCCAAAAGACATTCATTTATGACCAATAAATGTTTTTATTTCCCATTTTTTTTCCACTCTTTGTAAATATTTAATCACGTTTTTTTTTTTTTTTTTGAAAAGTGTTCTTAACCTAATTAAGGCATTAGGTTTGCAAAAAAAACCTACACCCAAACATATATGTATTTTATTTCGTTTATTTATGATGTTAAATATATTTAGCTGTTGTTATTTTATTTTATTTCATTTTTTTTCTTTGTAACATTTCCTATGGTTTGTTCACCTTGGCCTCATATTATATGCTTTGTCTTTCATTTATTCATTTTTTTCGTGTGTGCTATAGTTTGCGAATATGTCTTCATTTAGAATTCTTTTTAGTTATTTCATTTTTCTCACCTTTTTTTCAAATATTTTTTTTTTATTTTTTTGTTAAATCACAGTTTATAACAAGTGAAAATATATCCCATATAACAAGTATTAAAAACGAATCACTTTTTTTTGTTTCTGAATTTTTTTTTCATACCCCAAAAATTTTTAAGCCAAAAAACAAAAAGGAGCAAGAAAAACATTTGAAAGGATTATAATAAACAAACCCCTGCGTCGTCATCATTAAAATCATCATAAATAATTAAAAATTTACAAGCAAAAAAAGAAAAAAGTAGAAAAAAGGGAAAAACTACTGCAGAGAATATTTTGCCAGAATTTTTAATCATCAGACAGTTTAGTGAAAAGGAGATGATGATGATTATTATTATTGTGGCTGAAAAAAAAATAGTTGTTTTGATTTACATTTAGTCCTTTGAAAGAGAGAAAAAAAAACAAATGTATAAAAACTATCAAATAGCTTTAAAATAGTTTATAAAAACATAAAATACTGGCATTGAATTCAAATTTGTTTTTTACATGTTTTTCCAAATCGAATGCCAAGAGAGCCAACATTCATTATTATCATTGGAATATTATTGAACTTGATAGATTATGTTACAAATAAATAAGAGAAAAATAAAAATAGCGAGGAAAACAAAAACAAAAAAACCATTTTGTTTGTTAATTTTAAATGCGACAAAGAAATTAAAAAATCATGAACATTATTTTATATATACAAGGGACTTCCTTTTTTGTAACGCTATAGAAATTTCAATGTTAAACATTGAAATTGAAAAGAAATATTTATTAAAGGATTATTAGGAAAGTAACGTTAATAGTGAAGTCTATTTAAAATTGATAAAAGTTTGGTAAATTCATTTTAAAATTAATGAGGGGTATTATGTTAAGGTGCATTTTTGTTTTTCTAATAGTTAACAATTGGGTTATAAAAAGGTCCTTATAACTACCCAGGCAGAAAAACACAAACGGGCCAACGTTGGCAATGATTTTTCAAGGTGGTTCAAACATTGGCAAAACGTGAGACGTTCTTCTATGAAAACGTTATGCCAGCAATCAAATGATAACATCATTATACTATTGGCCAATTGTTTTTTTCGTCGTTGGCGTAAACTTCTAAAAACTAAATAGCTAACGCTCTGCCGACATATGTATATCATTTTTAACAGCATTTTTCCAGCTCTTTAAATAATAGAAATTAAATTCTTTGTCAATTAAAATAAATTATAATAATATTTTCTTAAAATTTTTCTTATTAAAAGTTTATTGGTCTAGAGAGGCTTTTTATATTAATTGAATTGAAAATAAATAAATATGGAGGTGCAATTGTTTTAAAGAATGTATTGGATCCTTAAATGTATTACCATTTTTTGATATTATATTATTCTTGTCGTATTTTGACCTCAAACAAATTAGCAACATTAANNATTCAAAGAAAATTGCATATATTTCAAAATAACATTAACAAAAGCAATAGCCCATTAGTTCATCCCGTGATTAAAAAAAGAGAAATATTTACTTGGAAAAACTATAACAATTGAATCTAAAGTAAAGCTTTCTTTTATAAACATTTCTGGCTACAAAATTACAGATGCTCCCTCCCGATAATATATGTTTACTAAGCAATGGAAATGTTATGGTAATATCAGAAATTTTTAGTTATAAATTAGGAAATTTCAAATGCAATATTTATTTAATAGATAGTATTTATAATAAAACATCAAGTTTTTTTTTTCAATTATCCACAGCCATATAATGAAATAATGTTATAATTCCAAAAAGAAACTAAAATAAACATAAACATGGTAGATGTTAGGTGTATTCTTACTCTTTAACATTAATACTTTCAATATAAGTATAAAATTAAACAACAAAAAAAATATATTGCAAAAAGGAACCTTTGGTAAATCCTTTTATTAATTGTAAACCCTAACGTTGGCAAACCGCTTTGTTTTATTTCTAAAAAACATTATGCCAGCGCTTGATGTTTTAAACGGTTGGCAGTTTTTGCCTGGGTAGGTGAAGGAAACTATTTTTTATGTGTAACAATGAAGGCATATGTGAACGAAAATGTAGTCTCTTGTAATTGAAAGAAGTTTTTAATTAACCCTCATAAAAACGTAAATGAAGGGTAGAGGCAGATCTCAAAATATGGTAACATTTTTAAAAACGAACTTATCAATGTAGAAGGTTGATGATAATGAAGCCTATGAGGTTTACAAGCTTTCTAAACCGAATGTTATATAAGCCAACGAGAAATTGACTGCCTCACCATTTCATCATACGAGTAATTGTGGACCGTGACACACAATATGTTCAATAGACTCGGACTCCTCAACAACTTCACACATTCTAGAAAAATTGGAATTGATAGTATCCCATTTACACCTCATCATCCCTGCCATATAAATGTCCCGTGATGACACCTATCATAGTCCTTATACTTTTTTCTTACTTAAACTCAGAAGAGTATTTGTTTTTTTATATATAACGCCGGCCTAATTGATCTTCTAAAGAGAACCAGGCATAGAGGTCTCACGTTGATTTTACTCTCCAAAACTCCCATCGTTGACAGTTGCCTATTTATTGCCCGTTATAATGCAATGACCTGGTACCCACCAGAAGCTAATCACTTAATGTTTAATTCGCTCCCTCAGTGACATCTTGCAAGTGACCTGAATTTTGGAAGTGCGTATTCTAGGTCTTTAGAGCCGGCTAGTGGTCCACATAAAGAGTAATCTCAACGTTTAATTTGACCAATTCCGAGGCCTTTAAAATGCCAAAAATCGAAGATAAAATTGTTGAAATTTAAAGTCCCATATTTTGAATGCTTATAAGTCCTTATATTCAATCTAACTTATTTCAAAATCATCTATAACGTTTAACATTTAAAAGATGTGAAATAATTCTTAACTTAATAACATCTGAAATTATTATGTCACTTTACAAAGTGTATCAATTAAAAATGTGTACATTAAAATAATACTTACTAGGCGTTGTTCGTGGTCTTATTATATCCACTCCACCTTTAGCACCAATTTTAAGGGGAACACGATTTGGATCGGGGGTATAGCGTGAATCCAGTGAACCGCCATTATTATGTTTTTGACCCGTGTTATTAATGTGTGTTTGGCCAAATGTATAATCGGACTTTTTATAACCGGTTGGATAAGCAAGAGCTAGTTCCTGGTCCTGACGTTTGCTGCAGCATTTGTTCCCCATTGTTGTTAGACAAATTAAATGATGTAAAACACACTCACACCCCTTTGAACACACACACTCTCACAGACAAACACCAACACAATGGCAAAATGTAGTTGCAATTGCAATTAATGTTGAGACAGTTTTTGTTGTTGGTATGTCAAAAAAAATGTTTATAAGTTTGATTGTAAGATTGTTTGTTTTGTTATTATAATTCACCAGCAGTGAGGGGAGGAGTGAGAAGTTTATTTTTATATTGTGATTATTTTATATAATACTTTTTTAATATTTATAAAATAAAAATGTAATGTAAAGTTGGAGTTTTTAAATGCCTTTTTTTGTTGTTGTTTTTATTTATTTTTCTCAGTTTTGCAGAAGGAAGTAGACAGTTTGAAGTAGAAAAAACAGCATTTAAGAATAATTTTTAAGTATAAAACAAAAACAAAGCAACTTTATAAATATAAAATAATTATTTTCTTAAGCATTATAAAAAAATTGAAGCTTTAGCTTAAGATTGTTTTTGATGTTTATTTATATTCTCTTTTTATTACGTACTGGAGAGATCACTGGTTTCGAGACAGTAAGAAGAAAATTATAAAATTAAGTTTAATATTTTTTTCTTTTTGGTTGTTTTTTTTGTTTTTTGCTTTAGTTGTAAGGAATTCAGCTAGTAAAAATTGTTGTTGTTTTTTTGATGTTCTTATATTTCGTATTTTGTTTCGTTCAGGCTTAAGCTTATATAAAAAAGTTAAATTTAATATAATTAATATAAACTATCAGTCAAGTTTTTATTTATTTAATTTATATTTTGTTTGTTGTTGTTGTTATTATTATAATTAAGCCATAAAAAAAGAAAACCTCTTGTTTATATGATGATTTGTTGGTTGGTTTGTTTTCTTTTCTTTTTTTCCGTTTTAATAAAAAAAATTTACATAAAAAAGTGCCAAGAATTGAAAAAGTTTGGAGGGCGCAAGGAAAAGCGTAGTTTGTAATTTATTTTATTTACGTTTTTCTTCTGGTTTCTTGTGTAATTTTTTTTTTGGTTTCAAAAGTCGTTATTAAGTGCAGAAGAAGGGTAACGTAGTTGAATGTAGTCACAGCTTATGAATCATTTCATTTATTGATGACGGCTTTGATGAAAATAATAATGACGCAATTAACAGTGATGTTTAATTATGTTGGCTGGCGGTGATGTATGTATGCAGTCGTTTTGGTTTTTGTTTTTTTTTTTAATTCCCGTTTTTGCAAACAATTTTTAATATTGCAATCATTAAAATATTGTTGTGTTGCAAATCTTCTTGTTCTTCTTCTTCTTATAATATTTATTTACTCAGTATACATTCAAGAAGACTAAGAGATAGTTAGTAAGTGAATTAGAGTGAGTAAGAGTAAGAGAACGAGTGAGTTTTCAACATAACCTCAATTAAATTAAGGTTATGTTGTTATTTCACTTCGATTCGTTTCGATTTGCAGTTGCCGCTGCTGCTGTTGTTGTTGTTGAGTTTCCTTTTTTTTTTTTTTCTTTTTCGCTTTCGCTTCAATGGTTGGTTGAGATGATAAATCACAGCAAATGAAAAATAATATAATACGAAATATAAAATTATGTGATTTTTGCTGATGTTTTATTTAAGTATATTTTGATTTTTTCCGTTATAAATGATGTCATTGCTGGTGCTGCTGCTGCTGCCGGTTTTTTACACAAATAGAAAAGAAATCCTTCAGCACAAAAGTAATTCCACATTAACTACTGTTGTTTGCAGGCAATATTGTTATTGTTGTTGGTACGTTGAAAAACTGTAATGAAAATGAAAAGAAAGGGAAAATTATTGTCAATGAGTAAATTGAAAATTTTTTAAAAAATATATAAAATAAAGCAATATGGAAAAAATATTAAATTGTTGAAGAAAACTTATGTTATATATAATCTTCAAGGGATGTATAGAAATATTTTGATTTTATTGTGATCAATCTGTTGACTTTGTGAGAACATTATTTGCCAAAACATTTATATAAAAAACTGATCAAGATATTAAACGAACACAATTATCCTATTGAAATATTTCATAATACAGATGGACTTTGCCAAAAATTAAAGAATTAAGAAAAACTAGTTTTTTGTACCAAAATGATCAAAATCTCAATATTCTTCTTACATTGTGACAAATGTCATTAAAAGCAGTGTTTTTCAGAAAATACTTTATAGATATTTTTATATAAAACCCTGATTAATTGGATATCCTAGTATCCAATTAATCGGGGTTTTATATTAATCGGTTTATTTGACCAATAATTATTCGAGGTTATAAATTTATCGGTTAATAACCGATTAATTGTAAATTATTCGATTAACCGATTTAATTTGGTAATACATATTAGAGATTTAAATTACACTATCTAATGAAGGTTTTTGCAAACAATTTTCCCTCCCCACAAATTTAATTTTAACGAATGCTTTTTAAATAATTAAGTTTTTATAGCAATATTTTAGATGTAAAGTTTACGAACCAATCCTCTTAAAGTTTTTCAATGTTATTTGCATTACTTCTTGCGTACAAGACATAAGAGTATAATGATATTTTGGAAGTAATAACATTTTTTCTGGGGTATAATAGATATTTTAGAAATGTTATTGACATAAATTTGAATTTAAAACAATACATATAAAATTATATCACAAAAAAAATAGATTTCGCTTAATCGGTTGTTCGACGCAAATTATTCGGTTTATTCGTTGTTCGCAAATATACAATTTTCAATTATTCAAACAGTTAATCGACCAAAATTATGACCGACTGGCGGAATAAATATTCAATTTTTTTTTTTTTTTTTTTTTTTTGATCTAGTTATAATGGAAAATACTTCAGTTATTATTTTTAATAACAACCATGATAATTGACGAAAAAGATTTACGTCCTACAATTTCTTAAAAAAAAAAAGAAAAAAGGATCACATGATATTGGGAAGGCCAGAAAATTGAAGGCATATTGAAAGGAACTTCAAACATATCTGGTAGAAAATCAGCTCAGTGCTTCGACTTTTTGGTGTGAAAATTTAAAGCTAATGGGAAAGTTGATATAAAATTCAAGTTGATAATATATAATGTTCGGATTTTAAAGCCGAATTTCACACAAAAATACTGAATTAACGAAGAAACGTAGGTGCTGGCAGAATCTTCGCAGCTTATATCTCAAAAATCTTTATTGCTAACGCTCGAAGCATTGTTGGAGATAAGTTTAAGACCCAAAAGCAGCAAAAATTTCATACAAAATTCATGGTATGACAAGCTTTTTGCAGTTGCGTCAAAACAGGAAAGTCATTTGATACAAAATATTTGCAAAAAAGACTTCTTCTTTTCTTAAGAAAGCACAATATGTCCACATATTTTTGGACCCATTTGGTCACTACGGTAAGAAAGCTCTGGAGTGGTACCACATCAATAACATAGTTTTAGTACCAAGAGAGGTAAATTTTCAAATTTGTACATAGCTTAGACCAATGGAGAGATATTGAGCTCTTGTGAAAAGTGAATTCAAGAGCACAAAAAAGGTGTCCCGAAGATTTTAACAGCAAATGTGCACACTGTTCCAAAAAAGTTACTGAAGCAACTATCAAATCTCCAAAGAAAGGGTTTTCATGGTCCACAATTTTATAATTAGTGATTAGAACCAGAAAAATTATATATTTCTGTGATCTGTGCTAAATTATCAAATGATTTAAAAAATAATGAAAACTCAAAGATTAACCGTTTCCAAATTATTGAACTGTATGCACATATGTTAAAATTTTTTCGATCTCACTCCTTATTATGACAAAGCATTCTTGAATAAAAAATCGATAATTTTTGGGAATAGAAACAGTTTTAGAAAATGATTACTTTTTTAAATATTACGTACTTTTTTGAAAGTATTTTTTGTGAAAATGACAATTTTTAAATTAATATTTATTTATTTTTTTGTGAGTTTTTTTTTTTTAAATAATTGGTTAAACATACATACTTTTAAATTGGTACTGTTAAAGATTGAAGATTAAAAATCTTCTTCCAGAATTTTAAAACTTCAAATATTTGTGTTCATCTTTTTTGATTTAATTTATAAACTAATATTTTGTGATCTAACTGATCGTAGGCCAGTAAACGTATGAGTAATATCAATTAATTTTAATTTTTAAGTATTGTTTTGTTAAAATCAGTTTTATTTAAAGTAGGTACCAAATTAATGATCCTTAATGTAATATATAAATATAAATTCAAAACTTTTTTAAGGTGGGTACAAAACGTATCGATGTTTTAGCTGAAATAAAAATTTAGCTTATAAAATTAAAAATCGTTTGAATTGATTTCTTGACTATGACAATATCTGTAAAAGACATCAGTATCTTATATGTGCAATTTTTACTCATACCTTAGACATTTAATTATCAATTCATTAGTAAATAAATTTAATAAATAACAAAGGACTATAGAAGAAAAATAACAATTTTCTTAATTTAAATAAAATAAAAATAAAATTTGTTCCCTAATATTCTCATTTTCGTTTCACTCTCGCGTTACAGTTTTACAATCTATTTAAATTTCTAATTGATACTTTAAAAAGGTAACTAAGTAACAAACATTGTATGTGTGTAACACATTTTTATTGCAAATAACTTTTACTTTTTTCTATGTATGTATATACCTAGTTGTTGTTGATGTTGTCGTCATCATATCCAATGCCATTGTTTAGTTTAGTTACAATTCATTTTATTATTTTATTTGTTTTGATTTATGAACTCATCATTATTATCCTGCTTCAGTCATTAAAGTCCTTTTTATTGCAACTTAAGTTTGCAAGAATAAAAGAAAAAAGTATTGTATTCGTGCACATAACATCAACCCTACAACAACAACAACAACTGCCATGAATAAATTTGCTCAATGGTGTCAGCTTGTCAAAATGTTCAATTATTGTTGCTGTTTTTGTTGTTGTTCATTTTTCTCTGCTTTGCTGCCTTATGCCTGCAGTAGAAGTTTTTGTTGTTAATTTTGTTGTTGGCCATGCTTAAATTGAGAAATGTCATTACGTTTCGTTTTTTTTTTTTAATTTTTTATTATTGTTGCTGTTGTTGCTTCTATGTATATTTATGTAGTTTATATTTTCTTGTCATAAAGAACTTAAACTGGGAGAGAAAAAAAGTTAAACTCATTCCTTTTAACGGACAATATGGCGCCTTTGGTGTCGACAGCTACAGCACATAAAGAATGAACTTTGAATGCTAAAACTTTTAACTATGATGAATTACACCATTTCCACTTAAATGATTATTAACATATGATTATAGCAATTTTTTTTTAACAAGATTTATTACACGCAAAAAAAAATGTGTCAAAAATAAAAATTACTCCAATTACTTTTTTAATTGTATCAATTATTCAATTGATTGAAAATTTTTTATTTCTTTTTTTACTAATAACAAAACTATTTATAGGCTTTTAACAGTTAAAAGCCTATTTATAGGATTTTAACTGTATTGTATCCAATTAATAAATTAATCAAAAATATATAAAACTCAGTAATAATTTGAATATTTTTCATAGCTTGAATTTCAATTAATAAAATAATTTAATACCTATTATTCGTAATTGAAATTGTATTTTCGAATTTTCTGTGTAAAATTGGAATTTAATTTGTTCATATTAAGGAGTATATCCTACTACACAAAAATTTTAAGATGGGGAATAGAAGGGTGGATTCGATCAATGGAACTTTATTAGGCCACATGCAAAAAATAAAAATTTTAATGTCACTCAAACTGAACTCAAGAGTTGACGATTTTTCGTATCTGAAATTTTATTTTAGAGCCTCAAATCGCACAGTGGTCCCCAATCTACTTTTTGTACATAATTGAGTAATTTGTGAACAGATGCATGTTAAGTTAAAATACTTATATCAAAAGTTGTAGTATCAAATATTATGTATGTATCAGTATCAATTAAAATCTTCAAGCGAAATTATATTGTTTTTTCCATAAGAAGCTGTCAAAGTTAATCTTTTTTTTTCATTTTTTGAAAAGTGTAAAAAATTTAAGTCATTTAAAAAATCTTTTAAATAAATAAATTAAAATGGAATCATAAACTTTAGGTATTTAAAAATAATTTTCTTCAAGTATTTTAACACAGATTATGTTCTAAAAAATAAACTAATTTTGTATTAGAATTTAATTATATTATTTATTAATATAATTAACTTTTTAATTGGTTTGAAATGTTTTTTTAATGATTTGACAGCTCTTAAAAATTAAAAGAAAATTGAAAGATTTATGTATAAAAATATAGGGATAAAATAAATTTCACTGAATTTTCAGCTCACAATGTCTATTTAAGAAAAAAAAAAAAAAGAGAAAAAAAAAAAAAAAAAAAAAACAGTAATGATAAAATCATTATAGTTATTAATATTATCATTTTGATGATTGGAGCTAAATCAAATAAATAAATTAATTAATATAAGCAGTTTTGTAATTGAAGTCGATTTTTACTTTTTTCTTTCCTTTCTTATGTTCTGTTCTTTTTTTAAATTTTCCTAAAATACATCATATTAAATTTTCATTAAAATGTTACAGGATGTTTCTTTGTTTAAAATGTTACAGGATGTTTGTTCTTAAAATAATACATATTGAAACAATGTGCGCATATATAAGATCTCCCGTAGATTTCATACAAAAAAAGTTCACTCAACGTTAAGCCGTGAGGCATAATCGAAATCAATCTGTAACTTCTAATCAGTTGGTTGGACAGACAGTCAAATTTAGAGTTTGGAAGCGGGATAACATATACATTTTATGAGCAAAGTTATGGGTGTTCAAATTAGGGTACTGAAATCATAGAAAATATAACTAGTGAATTTTTTTCTCCTCGACCCGATTTTAAAGATCAGCTTAAAGTCCTTGATATTATCCTTCAGAAAACAAGCATACACGTATAAGAGAAATAATATATTTTTAGAAATATATTCATTTGAAATTTTAACAATCTCAAATTTGCAAAATGTTGTCTAAGCCTTTTAAATTTATATGCCAACATTTTCAAACGATTGTATAAAATTATCTCTCTAAAACAGGACATTTGAAGTCGATTATTTTATTGAGTCAAAAAGTTAACAATTTTGAATTACCAAATTTACATAAATTAATAAACAGACAGACGGACATTAGAATTCCCTACAAAAAGTCTTAAAATTCTAAATGTATATTATTTTTAACATCTTGACCCATATAAAAACTAAACCTAAATATTAAAGTTTTGATATTCCATTTAACCTAAAAGTATAGACAAACAGACATTGCTATTCTTCCAAGAAATATTTTAGTATTTTAAAAATAATAATAACCCAGCAAAAACTTGGTAATGGCATGTAGTTACCGATGCAATTACTTTTCAATGATAACAACATANNGAAGAGCCATTATATTAGCTTTTTAACTCATTACATGGCAAGCAAAGTTTTTGCTGGGAAATAAATGAAATAAAATATATGTAACAAAATTAGAATAGACGATAATTAAAATTAGGATATCACCTTTACATTATGCCTAATTTTCGAATAATTTAACTCTCACGTATAGACGTTCGGACAGACATTAGCATTCTGCATTTTAAACTCATTTAACTCAAATCTATAGACGGACATTCTGCCAAAAAATCTTAAAATTTTAAAAAATTTAGCTTTTTAACTAATAATAAATGAAAATCAAAACGTGATAATAAAAATATTGATATCGCCTTTCCATGAACACGCCTTTTTCTGCACACCATCCATAAAAATCAGTTGCATATTGGATTTGTCATTCTGGTTATAACATATCGAATTAATTGTCTATGACTCTATAAAGAATATAAACTGTGGGTCCTTGCAAGATTATAATTCGATCTAACGATGTCCTTCCGTTCGTATATTGGTCCGACTGTTGCAGAGAAAAATAGGTGTCAAGGCGGATTAAAATGAGCATGATCCACTCACTTTACCGCTCACTTAGAATATTAGGTGCAATTATATAATTGAAATAAATATTTGTGAATATATATTTTGGCCTAAAAATAAAGAATCAATTTTAATTTTCCTTTTTAAATCCCTTATTTTTTTTTTCTGGGATCCAGTGTAATTGCAACAAATGATAAGGCGAAATAAATACCCTCTAACTATAAAATTGAAGCACATTTTAATATTAAAAACAACAATGCAACAACTATTTTTTTTTTTTTATTCCATAGAGAATGTTTGACCTTTATCCACACACATCCACAGGAACAGGAACAAAAGGCCATGTATGAAAAATTCATATATAAAACGAAACGAACATAATAAAGGGTTGCAATTCTTAGTTGCTCTATAAAAACGTTGAAGGCGGTGAATATGATGATGATAGTGATAAGGACACTAAACAATAAAAAGGATGACATTTCTTGGAAACATGGTGTGAAATTAGTGAATAGAAAAAACAAATGCAAAAACGCTAACAGTTGTTTTAATTTGTATGCACACAAATATTTAAATAACTCACAGACACAAACACATACTTGTGTAAAAGCAACAATTGCAAAGTTTAATAATTAAATAATTGGAATTAAAATATTGAAGAGCTGAAAACAAAAAATGTAAACAAAGAAACAGGGAAACATTTCATTCACTTAAATGAAATTTAAATTTAAAAATTTTAATTTAAATAAATAAATAAATAAATAAATAAATAAATAAATAAATAAATAAATAAATAAATAAATAAATAAATAATAAAAAATTAATAATAATTAAAGTGAGAAAAAATCCTTAAATCCTTAAAAATAGTTAAAATTTGCAGCATATTTTTGTACGGTTTTTTTTTTTTTTGGAAAATTGAGGAGAAAATATTATCTGATGCGAAATTAAGTTTAAAAATTTTAAATATTTTTATTACAGTTCACTTGCTAATAATAAGATAAAAACACATGAATGAATATTAAAGTTGATTTGTTATAATTTAAATTAACCTGCAAAAAAACACACACAAATATATTCTCATTTATAATACATACATATATTTACATATATGTATGTGTGTAATATAACCATGTGTTGGTATATGTATAAATAAGAAAACTAAAGTTAATTTTCAGTTTGTTAGCAATTTAATTTTAACTTTCCTTGAGTTAAAGTTTATTTTTACAACAACAAACAAACAATAAAAATAAAACAACAAGAAATATACCATGTATATTTAAGGACTGAGACGAATAATAAAGCCAATCTTAAATTAAAATAATAAAATTCTAATTTTCTTCTTTAAATCCTTTCAGTCCTTATATTCTTATTTTTCAACCACACACAATTAAATAGATACATGTTGTAACCCGATATAAAATGTTTTGGATGATGACTACGATGACGTTGTTTTTGTTGATGATAATTTAATCTTGTTATTGTTCTACATGTTACTGGTACACATATAAACACGTATATGACACACATTTTCTCACACAAACATATGTATTTTGTATAATATCATTTATATATATATGTATATCCTTATGTTTTCAACTACAAAAACAGTTTATATCTTCTTTAGCCATATCCTTTTCTTATAAATGTTTTGACAAAAACACATTTATTTGTGTCTATGTAAATTTATATTAAACTTTAACCCCACTTTGACATAATTTTAACGTTTTGAAAATTTGTGAGTGTATGTAGGTATTTGTGTTCATATATAAATTTATAAGATACTGTTTATGGCTTAGTTTTATTATTAACATTTTTATATATATTTGTAAAATTTATTGACTTTTTATATTAGTTTTCATTTGTCTTTGAAGTTTCATTGTTGTTATTTTTTTGCTAGATTTGAAACACAGAGAAAATAATTTCACAACTATTTACTTCAGTGTAAAAATGTTATTAAAATCGTATTAAAATCTTAACGATATTGACGTTAAAACATTAAAGGAATTGATTTTGCCGTTAAGGTTACCTCGTTAATAAATATGAACTTAATTAATATTAATTAGACAATTTATTATTAACAAAATTATCGTTGGTGTATATAAGATAAAATGAGATTTTAATAGGATATATATTTAAACTATTAGCACAATATGTAAAATAAAATTAATAATTTATCAATATATTTCTAAAAAAAAACAAGTTTCCACAAAAAAAATTAAAAACAAAATCAAAATTTATAAAGCAAAATTATTAAAATTTTTCACAAAAACAACAATTTTTCAAGATATTTTTTTAATCAAAATTTTATATAAACGGAATTCGAAATTGATTTATACAAAATTTTTAAAACAAAATTTGAAATCGAAATTTTTCTATAAAACAAAAATTCAAAATCGGATGTTCTATAAAAAAGAATTCGAAATAGAAAAACTTCTATAAAATGATAATTCGAAATAAAACATTTTCTTAAAAAAAAAAAATCGAAATTAATGAAAAAGAGAATTTAACTAAAACTTTCTATAAGAAGAAAATTTAACGAAATTTTTCTATAAGAAAATTTAACGAAAATTTTCTATTAAAAGAGAATTTAACGAAAATTTTCTATTAAAAGAGAATTTAAGGAAAATTTTCTATTAAAAGAGAATTTAAAGAACATTTTCTATTAAAAGAGAATTTAAAGAAAATTTTCTATAAAAAGAGAATTTAGAGAATTTAAGGAAATAAGGAAAGAAAATAAGGAAAGAGAATTTAACGAAAATTGTCTATAAAAAGAGAATTTAACGGAAATTTTCTATAAGAAGAAAATTTAACGAAAATTTTCTATAAGATGAAATTTTGACGAAAATCTTCTATTAAAAGAGAATTTACGGAAATTTTTCTATTAAAAGAGAATTTAACTAAAATTTTCTATAAAAATAGAATTTAGAGAAAATTTTCCATAAAAAGAGAAATTAATTTTTTTTATAAAAAGAGAATTTAACTAAAATTTTCTATAAAAGCGAATTTAACTAAAATTTTCTATAAGAAGAAAATTTAACTAAAATTTTCTATAAGAAGAAAATTTAACGAAAATTTTCTATTAAAAGAGAATTTAAGGAAAATTTTCTATTAAAAGAGAATTTAAAGAAAATTTTCTATAAAAAGAGAATTTAGAGAAAATTTTCTATTAAAAGGGAATTTAAGGAAATTTTTCTATTAAAAGAGAATTTAACTAAAATTTTCTATAAAAAGAAAATTTAACGAAAATTTTCTATTAAAAGAGAATTTAAGGAAATTTTTCTATTAAAAGAGAATTTAAAGAAATTTTTCTATTAAAAGAGAATTTAACTAAAATTTTCTGTAAAAAGAGAATTTAGAGAAAATTTTCCATAAAAAGAGAAATTAATGAAAATTTAAAAAAAAGGAGAATTTAACTAAAATTTTCTATAAAAGAGAATTTAACTAAAATTTTCTATTAAAAGAGAATTTAACTAAAAAGAGAATTTAACTATTAAAAGAGAATTTAAGGAAATTTTTCTATTAAAAGAGAATTTAACTAAAATTTTCTATTAAAAGAGAATTTAAAGAAAATTTTCTATAAAAAGAGAATTTAGAGAAAATTTTCTATTAAAAGAGAATTTAAGGAAATTTTTCTATTAAAAGAGAATTTAACCAAAATTTTCTGTAAAATGAAAATTTAACGAAAATTTTCTATTAAAAGAGAATTTAAGGAAATTTTTCTATTAAACGAGAATTTAACTAAAATTTTCTGTAAAAAGAGAATTTAGAGAAAATTTTCCATAAAAAGAAAAATTAATGAAAATTAAAAAAAAAAGGAGAATTTAACTAGAATTTTCTATAAAAGAGAATTTAACTAAAATTTTCTATGAAGGAGAATTTAACTGAAATTTTCTGTGAAAGAGAATTTAACTAAAATTTTCTATGAAAAGAGAACTTAACTAACATTTTTGTAGAATGAGAATTTAAGAAAGTTTTCTATACAAAGAAAATTTAAAGAAAGTTTTCTATAAATAAGAGAAGAAAAATAGTCGAGAATATATAATATAATAATTATAATATTTTATAAAAAGAGAATGAAAATTTTATATAAAAGGAGAATTTATAAAGTTTTTATAAAAAGAGAATTAACAATGAAATAAATATTTTCTATAAAAAGAAAATTTTACTAAATTTTCAACAAAAAGGGAATTTATCGAAAGATAATAATCACAAACTTTCTAAAAAAGAGAATTTATTGCAAACTTTTTCAAAAAGAAATTTTAACGAAAACTTTCTGAAAAAAAGAGAATTTAACGAATATTTTCTACAAAAAAATAACTTATGGAAGAAATTTTTCAATAAGAAAGAATTTATTTATTTCTATATAAAGAGAATTTAACGAAAATTTTAAATAAATTTCCTATAAAAATTTTTTATTGAAAGAATATTTGTAGCAAATTTTCTATAATGAGGCAATATTTCGAAAATTTGTGATATTTTCTTAATCGAATATTTCCTATAAGAAAATTCGTCAAACATTTTCTATAAAAGTAAAATTTATCGCAAATTTTCTATAGAGACAATTTATCAAAAATTTTCTATAGCTTGTTTTGTTAAAAAATTGAGCGATAACTTTATATAAAACTCTTTTAACAGGAAGTTTACGATTTTTCCAAAATTTCCTATAAATTTATTTCCTATTAAAATCGAATATATAGAAAATTTAAAAAGAGGCTTTACAAAGAGTTTTTAAATACAAAATTTTCAGAAATTCTTGCCATTTCATTACTTTGTGACAATTTATTTTATCTTTAGTAAGCGAAACTCTTCCTTAACAGGAAAAATATTTAGATAAAATCAACAAATGAATATTAATAAGTAAAAAGAAAATTACACAAAAATATTCAATATAATTCCTATAAAACAAGAGGTAAGACCGATAAAGAAACTACTAGAAATAATCAATTTATATGCGAATAAATACTTAAATACACGCAATATATTATTTTAATTTCCATAAAAAAAGTAAAAAAGAAAGGAAACAAAATTAAACAGAAATAAATACACAAAACTAGAACACACAATTACAACAGGACGACTAACTGACTGAATTCCTTTTCATAACGAAAACTTTGCCTACATTTAAAGTGTGTTACAGATTTCAGTTGGGAACAAAAAAAATGAAAGAAAAAAAATAAAACTTAAAACAAAAAAAAAAAATTATAAACAAAATTTATTCACACTTCATAAGCGTAACGACAACAGAGTCACAGAAAAAATTAAACAAAAAACAACAATAACAGCAAAAGTGTTAAGAAAAGTCAAAGATATAAAAGCCATCATCATCATTCATTCATGTATTTATGTATGTATGTAATTAATGTATTTTCTTTTTTTTTTATATGTTTCATAAAATTTCCTTTACGCAATACATTTTTTGCATATTTTTTTGTAAATTCAAACAACAAAGCACAAGCCCTTGTAAGTGTGTAATTATGATAATTATTTTATTTCTTTCGTTTTTGATATAAAAAAAAAATAAAAAATAAAATGTTAAAAATTTCTGCCAACATCAATGTTCTCAGTGGAATTATTTCACATAGTTTTATTTTGTAATTTTGTTGGAAATTAAAATATTCATGTTGCTATTTATTACAACCAAGAAACAGTGCCTTGTTAAACATAAAGGGAATGAAAAATAAGTTCAAAATTTAAAAATGAAGAAAATTATTTACAATTTTGTTCCAATTTTTCATTTGTAAAAAAAAATTTTATATAAAGAAAATTTTTGTTAAATTTTCTCTTCATAGAAAACTTAGGAGAAACTTCCTTTTAATATAAAACATTCAATAAATTTTCTCTATATTTAAGTCGAAAATTATTAAGAACATTTTTTATACAGAATTTTTTATAAAATATATTTTTAATGAGAATGATCTTTAAATTCTCTTTTATTAGGACATATCCATCAAATTCTCTTTTTATAAAAAAATTTAATTAAACTCTCTTTTTATAAAAAAAAAATATCTTAAGATTGTCTTTTAAAAGAAAATTTACAATAAATTCACTTCTTATAAGAAATTTTCGTTTAATTCTCTTTTTATAGAAAATTTTCGTTAAAATCTATTTTTATAGAGAATTTTCATTAAAATCTATTTTTATAGAGAATTTTCATTAAAATCTATTTTTATAGAGAATTTTCATTAAATTCTTTTTTTATATAGAATTTTCGTTAAATTCTTTTTTTTTTAGACAATTTTCGTTAAATTCTCATTTTTTAGAAAATTTTTGTTAATTTCTCTTTTCATAGGGAATTTTCGTTAAATTCTCTTTTTATAGGGAATTTTCGTTAAATTCTCTTTTTATAGAGAATTTTCGTTAAATTCTCATTTTAGAAAAAAATTTCGTTGAATTCTCATTTTAGAAAAAAATTTCGTTGAATTCTCTTTTTATGGAAAATTTTTATTAAAATTTATTTTTATAGACAATTTTTATTAAATTCTCTCTTAATGCAAAATTATAGTTAAATTCTCTTGTTAAACCAAATTATCGTTAAATTCTCTTCATCTGGAAAATTATCATTAAATTCTCTTTTTTTTAGAAAATTTTCGTTAAATTCTCTTTTTATAGAGAATTTTCGTTAATGCTTTTTTATAGAGAATTTTCGTTAAAATCTCATTTTAGAAAAAAATTTCGTTGAATTCTCATTTTATAGACACTTTTTGTTAAATTCTCTTTTTATAGGAAATTTTCGTTAAATATTCTATTTATAGAAAATCTTCGATAAATTATCTTTTGATAGACAATCTTCTCTCTTTTTTTGTAGATAATTTTCGTTAAATTCTCTGTTAATGGACAACTTTCGTTAAATTCTCTATTAATAGATTATTTTCGTTAAATTTTCTTCTTATAGAAAATTTTCGTAAAATTTTCCTTGATTTTTTCTTTACAGAAAATTTTCTTTAAATTGTCTTTTTATAGAAAGTTTTCAATGAATTTTCTTTTATAGAATATTTTCATTAAATTATCTTTTTATAGAAAATTTTCGTTGAATTCTCTTTTATAGAAAATGTTCATTAAATTCTCTTATTAAAAAGAATTTTCGTTAATTTCTCTTTTTATAAAGAATTTTCGGTAATTTCTCTTTTTATAGAAAATTTACGTTAAATTCACTTTTTATAGACAATCTTCTCTCTCTCTTTTAGTAGATAATTTTTGTTAAATTCTTTGTTAATAGACAATTTTCGTTAAATTCTCTATTAATAGATTAATTCTGTTTTTATAGAAAATATTCCTTAAATTTTTATTGAAAAATTTCCTTCATTTCTTTCTTTTTATAGAAAGTTTTCGTTGAATTTTCTTTTATATCAAAATGTTCGTTGCATTTTCATTTTATATTTTTGGCATACGAAGCAAATTATCGTTAAATTATCTTCATCTGGAAAATTATCATTAAATTCTCTTTTTATAGAAAAGTTTCATTAAATTCTCTTATTATAAAGAGTTTTCGTTAAATTCTCTTTTTATAACAAATTTTACGTTAAATTCTCTTTTTATGGAAAATTTTCGTTAAATTTGTAGAAAATTTTCGTTATTTTCTTTTTATAGAAAATTTTCGTAAAATTATCTTTTTATAGTAAATTTTTCGTTGAATTCTTTTTTTAGAGAAAATTTTCGTTAAATTGTTGTTTTATAGAAAATGTTCTTTAAATTCTCTTCTTATTTAGAATTATCGCTTAATTCTCTTCTTATAAAAAAAAATGTCGTTAAATCTTCTTTTATCTTCTATTTTCCTTTGTTTGTGCCACTGTATTTTAGCTATAAATTCTACCCCTATCTAAGTTTCTTTACCTATAACTTTAGTACTTCCTATGTACTTCCTATGTAAATTTTTGAGTTCAAGTTATATTTAATTATAAATAACTGAATTTACACATTTCCTTTGTTTTCTTTTAAGAACTTTTTTCCACGTTTTTTTTTCGTTCTTTTAAAGTGTCGATGTCAAAGTTTTAATAATTGTCTTTATGTAGCCATGTTTTACAGTAAAAGTGTATTTATTAGCAAAACACAAACATATTGACAAACATACATAGTAGAATATGTAATATGTATGTATTTATGTATTATTTCATGTCTTAAAAGTGAGGGTGGTGTTCAACTATCAATATATGGTTAAATGTACCTAAATATGTATGTATGTGTGTGTACTTATGCTTTTTTTTTTTGCAAACTTTTTTTTTGTTGAAACCCACTTAAGACTCGTCTGTTTAAGTGGTTGTTAACATCTGCATATACAAACATAAATATTCGTTCGTACTTTATTCACTTCTCTGTTTCTGTTAGACACTCAGTCGTTCACCTTTAAGACTCACGTGCTATCGATTAATGTTTCTTTATGTTTGCCTGAATGTTACTTTGTGTATGTATAGGGATATATTATGTTTGTATGTTTATATTAATATGTCTATAGAGTATAAAATTCAACCAATATGTACCCAAACTATGTTGTATATATGTACATAACAATCTATGTAAACATTATGTTAAAGTAATATATACACACATACATACAAACTTTTCTATATGCCTAACCCAGCAAATGTTGTGGTTTTATTGAAAACATTGAAATTAAAAATAGTTCTCTTTTGGAAAAATAATCAATAAGGGCTTTATTTTTAGTCGTATAAAAGTTAAAAGAAGATTTGAGGTTAAACATATCTATAGGTACATAGAAATATAAAATAGAACAAATCAATATTAGGAATGTCATCAGTAATAGCATTGTATTACTTTCCTAGGAAAATATGTTTTATGCTATAAAGTATAGATTTGCATGATAAACAGATCCACTATTTAGCTTTGAAATAGCGCTTAAGCTAAACAGGTGATTTGTATGTAAAGTGGATAGTGAATTCCTCCAAAAGCTGTGACTAGTAATAGAATTTAAAATTTATAATGATTTAAAATTAAACAGTTTCGTAATTGTCAATAGATTTGAAACAAAAGCTTTAATTAAAGTTATAATTTGAGAAAAATTGTAAAATATACATTTTTAGAGCTTTAAAAATAGCTTAACTGAAGCTATACAGGAGCTTTGAACAAATTTTATAGTGGATTTCTGCAAAAGCTTCGACTAGTAATAGAGTTTAGAATTTATAATAATTTAAAATAACAAAAAATTTCGTACCAGTCAAAAGCTTTAGTTAAAGTTATAATTTAAGAAAAATAGCACAATATATATGATTTAGAACTTTAAGAACAGCCTATTTGAAGCTATACAGTAGCTTTGGAAAAAAAGTTAATAGCGGATTCTTCCAGAAGCTTCGACCATTGATAAAATTGGGTAATTAAAATTAAAAAATGTCGTATTAGTCAAATGCTTTGAAAAAAATTTATGCCATACAAATAATCAAGAACTATAACAAATCTAAAACCTAAAGTCGAAGATTGATTAATCACTACCAAATTTAGCTTTAGATTACATCAAAAGTTTTTATAAAAATTATCTGAAATTAAATGATGGGCTTTGATAAAAGCTTAATGTGATGTTATATTAAAAGCTTCGATAACAGATGTTGTATTTATGATAAAAAGGTAATGAAACAATTCTTCAAGAACTTCTATTTTTATAAGAAAAATATTTTTTCTTAGAGAGTATAAATATAGTAATAAAAGCATCATTTAAAGATTTTCTGGAATTGTATAAAAAGCTATGTTTAAAGTACTGTTAAAAATAGTATTGAAACTGCGATTAGAACCATAGAAATTCGTAAAATTAAATTAATCTTATATTTTATTTTAAAATTTCGATTAATATTTACCGACAATTAAAATTAATTTGATATTAAAGCAAAAGCTTTAATTAAAGCTAGCTTGGAATTCTATAAAAAAGTTGTATAAGATATAATTTATTATATTTAATGCTTCGATATATATTGAAGCCAATATTGTGTATACAACAAAAGCTATTTTGGAAATAAATGAAAGTTCATCGAGGATTTTATCAGTGATCAAACTGATCAAAGATATCAAAAGTTTCTATAAAAGCTAATCAGCGATTATATGAAAAGCTTTTATTGGATTTCATTTTATATTTTTGCAAAAGGGATTAAAGCTTATATGAAATTAAAGCTTATCTATAGTTATATCAGCCCACAATATGATCAAAAACTATTTTTTTTATTTTAAATCTGTATATCCTAAACTATTGCTCGTATTGAATTGAAATCTATGGAGAAGTTGTAGAAAAGAATTTAAACTTTCAAAAAAAATCATCATATAGTCAACCTGTTATAATACGAGATAATTTAGAGTGTGTCAAAGTTGACTACCTTGTATCAGAGTTACCTACCTAGAATATGTAAAAATTTCATAAAAATCGTAACTTCTACAAATTAAATAACATTTCAAATATTTTTATATTTCTTTAAAGATAAATTATTCCATTTATAAAATATATTTCAATTAAAAAGATATTCATACTTGATTTTTACTTGTATTTTATTTCTAATTTATTTATTTTTTCGGGTGTAATTCTTAAAGTATATGGATATGTTGCAGGCAATACCAGCTAAGATACACTCGCATCTCCGCTCCCTGATAAACATTTTAAAATCTGGGTCCGTTATGAAAATTTTAATTTTCTACTACATCTGAGAGCTTTAGAAAACTCTTAACTTAAAATGCTTAAAAAATTACACATAAATCCGCCTATTTATGCACCCTGATAGAAATTTAAAAATCCAGCTCCATTAGGATTCGAAGGACGAAAATTTAATTAAGCCAAAAATTAATTTTCTACTTCTTCTGGGAGTTTCCGAATCCTTTCACATAAATCCGTTTAATTTCGCTCTCTGATAGAAATTTAAAAATCCAAATTAATTTTCTACTTCTTCTGGGAGCTTCTGAATCCTTTCACATAAATCCGTTTATTTTCGCTCTCTGATAGAAATTTTAAAATCCAGTTCCGTTAGGATTCGAAGGATAAAAAGTTAACTAAGCCAAAAATTAATTTTTTACTTCGCTGGAAAGAAGAATTTCAGGCCTTTCCAAAAAGCTAAAAACATTCCACATTGCTTGAGAAGTGTAAAAGTTACGTGCAAACGTACATGAGGATGTGGAAAGTGTACCAAGCGCAGCGAGTGTAAAATTTTCCATTCCGACCAATTTATCAATTTTACTCGCTCCCTGATTCGAAGGATAAATAGTAAACAAGTCAACAATAAATTTTCTACTTCTTCTGGGAGCTTCAGAAACCTCTAGAGAATGAAAATGTTTAGCAAATTATATATACAATTAATTTATAATTTCGTTTAGACTTGAAAGAGGTTTCATAAATTGTTAATAAAAAAATTTTAAATTGATTGAGATTTGCGTCTTACATCTTTGGTCAAAAATTGTGAATTTTAGAAAAAAAACTTAATTTTTATCGATGAATAAATAAAATGTCACCCGATTTTTTCTAAATTTGTAAACTTTTTTCAGTGAACAAATAAGTTGAGATCAATTTAACAAGTGCAGAGTGCAGATATTTTGAAAAAAAAATAATAATAATAATTGCACAGAAAAACATATTCACAAAAAAAATGATTGCCGTCCTTTTTACAATTAACCCATTTGTTCAATTTTGCATCGAAATTTAATAAATATGTTCAAGAAAAAGTAAAATAAAAAATAAATTTCGGTATGATTTTTTTCCTACACACATTTTTAATTCATTCAAACATCTACTTGATCGATTAAATTAATTTATTAATTGGGAATTTTTTTTTCTGTTTTGTTTTTTTATAGTTTTTAATAATTGATATAATCATTTTGGTGAGAGGTGCAAATTTAAGTAAGTTTTTAATTGAACTTAATTGAATTTTCATATATATTTGTTAATTGGTGACCTTTTTTGTGTTAGCATAAGATTTCCATTATTATTTCCTATTTAATTTATAAAATAAATAGCAATCTTTCATTTCTGCAAAAATCATTTAAAAAACTTTTGAAAACAAATTTTTGGCAATTTTTCAAAACTAAACTTCAAGATTATTAAAATTTAAAGCTATTTTTTTATTATACAAATAATACTTTAAGAAAAATATATTTAAATTATTAATAATATTTAAATGTATGCATATACAAGTTAAATAATATACCTTTTAAAATTTAATTCCCTACTCATCTTCTAAGTGGTTTTACAAATAAAATACATATATCCTTTTATTCTTTAGCTAAAAGAAGCAAATTTTTTTTATTTCAAAAAAAATGAAAATTCCCTTGATAAAATATTAAATATAATCATCATGTTTTTTTTTTTTTTTTTCAACTTTTTGCCAATATTAATCATTAATAAATTTTTATTAAAATAATTCAAAAATTTCTAACAATATGTAAGCTTTTATTTTCATTTCTTTTTTTTTAAGAATAAAAGCAGGAAGAAAAAAACTTTTACTTAAATATGACCATAAATCATGAGCTTTACTTAAGGGATTCTTTATATATATTTTTTTTCTTTGCCACGTTTTTTCCATTTCTTTATTATTATATGCGCTTAGGGAGGATTTCCTGATTTTGTTTTGTTGCGTCTTTTTCTCTTTAGACCCTTCAACCAGAGCAACATTTACACAAACATAAGTAATACAGCAATTTTTATGTTTGCCAATAATTTGTTTATATTCACTCGTATGAGTATTTGAAATGAATTCATTCAGCAAACAACAAAATTTTATTATATTCTTTGTAATTTTTTCATTTTTTTGTAAATATTATATATTTTTTTGTATAAGTGTTAAAATTTAGGAGTGAGTATATTTTGTGGTCACATTGTTACACACGCATATCCCCCCTCTGCAGACAGATAGATAGCCATAAATGTTTATAAGGGGGAAGAACTAAACAAAAACAAAATAAAAACCACCACTAAACACTGTGACTAAAATAAATCGCTTCCCTTTTTTAAATACCATAACAATACTGTCAATAATATAGAGCTAAAGAGAGGAGTGATGAAAGTTGTTGTTATTTTTAATTAGCTTTGGAGTAGTTTCAATATTTTTGAATTTTAGAAATTCAAAATTTTCTTTTGAAATTTGAAATTGTTTAAATATTTTGAAAATTCTATATTAAAATTATCTTGTACATAAAATTGTTCTATTCTAATTTATTTTTCCTATTGTATTACCCTATTTATAAGCATACAGTGCTGTTCAAAAGATTTTAAACTGTTTTGAGTTTTAAGGTTTTTGTTTATTTGTTAAGGGAATCCTTAACTTTTTAAACAAAAAGCCCTTTAATTTCTATTAAATGTTTTAAAACAAATTTCATAATATGTATGGCAATATTTGTTTTTCTGTAACTAACGTTTGATATACAGTACTGTGCTAAACATAAGCAATAAAAAATGGGTTATCATAGCAGCTGATCTATTTGAAAAGTATTCAATTTGCAAAAATAAAATTTAATTTTATAAAATTGTTAACAATTAACTTAGTTGGGTCAGCAGGTTTCTTTTATCATGTGAAGCTTTATACAGAAATATAAAAATCTTTAAAATCGGTTTTAATTTGTAAAAGATAAGATTTTTTAAATCTTTTCAATACTCGAGATAATCCAATTTGACACCCTGTACTTTATCTTGTATTATCACATGATGAATATAAGATGATTTTTCTAAAAACTTGGGTCCTCGTTTATAACTCTTTCATACATTTTAATTTGATTCCAGCTATGGTTTGAGAGATACAGATCTATTACAGATTTATCTTTTCAATACTCGAGATAATGAAATTTGATCTCCTTTATAACTCTTCCATGGTTTAAAAGATACAGATTTATTATTATTACAGATTTATCTTTTCAATAATGGAGATAATGAAATTTCCATCCTGTAGCTTATTTCGTATTATCACAGGGTGACTATAATAAGGGTTTTCTAAAAGTTTGGGTCCTCTTTTATAACTCTTCCTTGGTTAAGGAGATACAGATTTATTATTATTACAGATTTATCTTTTCAATACTGGAGATAATGAAATTTCCATCCTGTAGCTTATTTCGTATTATCACAGGGTGAATATAAGATGATTTTTCTAAAAGCTTGGGTCCACTTTTATAACTGTTCCATTCAATTTGTTTCGAGCAGTGGTTTAAGAAATTCAGTTTTATTACTATTACAGATTTATCTTTTCAATACTGGAAATAATCACATTAGATACCATGTAACTTTATCGTATTATCACGGGGTGACTATAATATGGGTTTTCTAAACGTTTGGATCCCCATTTGCAACTTTTCAATATATTTCAATTTTGTTCAAGCAATAGTTTAGGATATACAAGTTTATTACCAAAAATTTGCCTTTGGCCCACAGTGCAGTCTAATAGGAAGGCCTACGTACAGATTATACGGTTAAGAGCGGCAGCGTTATTACGAACTCAAAAATCAATAATTTGTTAAAAAAAATTACAAAGAAAAATTTTAAAACAATTATAAAATAAATATGGCAATACTGTCAAACGCAGTCAGTGTTCAAAGTTATATTTGTTTAAACTTTTTTAAGAATAATTCTCTAAATTGCAAATCTTTAAACATATCTCAATAAAATTTCACAAGACCAGAGATAAAGTGGTTTTGAATTGATTTGGATTCCTAGCGGGTCAGGGTTGTTAGTAGGTGCCACTCTAAAGAGGGCCATCTTGGGTATGTAATTTAAATATGAAAAACAGCTTAAAATCCATTTATGATATGATTGGAACAAATTTTTAAATAGATAGTCTCTATAAATCTGTGCAAAAATATGTTGACATCACCTTTAAGTTAAAGAAATCTTAAAGTGGAAATAAATTTTGCTCTCATTTTTAAACTCGTTATTTAAAACTTGGCTGCCTTAATATTCAGCGAAATTTTTTAATAAACTCTAATAGATTTCTGGAAGAATTCTAAATAATATTGATATAAGAATATATGAATCATATAAATCTATAAATCTATGAATCATATAAATTTATGATTCATATAAATATATGAATCCAATAAAAAAATATTTTAATCTGAAGTTGGAATGTTATAAAATTTTATATTTTTCGTTTTTTTTCTAAAGATGTCATTATTTATTCCCTTTCGAAATTATTACTCTGGACTATATTATTTTCTTTTACAGCCTGTCCTACGATGTCGATCGAAAAAATCGTTGGACAAAATATATGGGAAACAATAACAAAATTTTAAATTTATTTGTTGTTTTCCACATAAAAAGTCGACTCGAACTTTTCGTTCGACATCATGGGACAGGCAGTTAATATTTTCTAAAGAATTCTTAAAGCATATGCGGAGAAGCTTGGGGCAAAGATCTCCCCACGAGACCTATCCGAAATTTGTCAATTTATAAAAAATTGTAAAAACTTTTTTGTTAAATTCCAAAAATTACAAAGCTGGTATTAATACAAAATTAGTTTATAATGATTAAACCCCAAAACGAGCGCCTCTTTAAACGACGGAGTGACGATTTCAATGAAAGAATAACATTTTTGAAACATATTTTTCCGGATTGAGATATTGTCCATTTTAATACAAAAAATTGGGAATTTTTCTAAATATTTAACTTTAGGACAACTTTATATATTATTATGACAAAATTTATTTAGAATATCTTTATTCGATCTAATTTTACTCCAATTGAGATTTAAAACAAAAAAATCATAATTTTCAATTTTTTTCAATTTGGTCTGAAAAAATATGAGCAATTTTACTTTAACCCATTCAAAGTCATTGTACTTGATCGAGTACAGCGGTATAATCGACCATTTTTTATGGAGTNTAAAGAGC
>MINK01172847.1:30083-46334 GCA_001735545.1 Phormia regina
CTCAGTNTTTTTTTATCTTATTATATAAATAATTGATAAATACTGTCTTATAATGACAACNAATTTTGGCAGATATTTCAATTATATATGCCAGAATTTAGGCAATAACTTTTCACNATANATCAAAAAATTAAAACGCGTCATTTGGTATTATTTTAATTTATAATTTTTTCGAATATTTCTTTTAAATAAATTATTTTTGACAATATAGTTTGTTATGTATAAAGTATATTATATATAGATATTTACTAACTTATTTTTGTACAAAAACTCTTTCTTGAAATACCCATATCCTGACCATAATATATGGTAAATCCATATCATTCCAGTTTAGTTTTTCCCAAAACAGAAATGTAATTGTTCTTAAATATTTAAAAGTTATTCTATAATCTTAAATTCAAATGAAATTATTTAACAAATTACACATATATCTCAATGGTGTGGGGGTCATAATAAAATATATTACAAACTATTAAATTTACAAATATGCAGCTGTCATAAAATTATTTATAATAGGCCTAAGTTTATAAATGACTAGTTTTAAAATTTTTGGCAAAAAATAAAATAAATTACATTAAAAATATATATAAATATAAAATTTCCATTTTAAAATATGACTCATATTGTATCTCACATAGTAAAAAAGGTATTTTTTTGAATTTTCTCTTCCTCAATATTTTTCTTTACGAAATTTTTAATCACTTTTATTATTATTTTATTATCTTAATATTCCAATTAAATTGAATTTCTAAAAATTTATGAAAATTAAATTAAATATAATTTTAATTTTAGACCATTAAAAAAAAAAATTAAAACAAAATATTTAATCTTATTATACTAAAAACTAGTTCAATGTTAATTTTATTTATTCTCTATGCAAAAGATTTTAAAAATTGGCAGGTGTTTAAAGGAATTGAAATTTTATTTTTTTTATTCTTTTTTTTTTCTAAATTTGTTTTCATTATTTATATTTTTGTTTCCTTAATTTTTACCTTTTGTTATGTGTTGGTCGGTTTGTGTCAGCTTTTTTTAGGAAAATTTAATTTATTTTGGAATATTGTCTTATTTTTCTGTTAATATACTAATGACTTTTTTAAACGCCCCCTTAAAATTTCATTTTTCTCAGTTAAAAAAGAAAAAAATCACGGCAATCGTGCAATTCTCTCTGTGTGTTTTTCAGTTAATTTCTTTGTATGAAAAAAGTTTTTTTTTTTTCTTATAAACATTTTATTATTTATTTTATTATATAGAATTTTCACACATTTTCACAATATTTTTCTTTTTATACGTATTTGTACGGTTTTATGAAAACAAGCCAAAGAAAAAAATTAAAAAATTTTAGCCGTGAGATTCAGTTAATTTTTGATTTTTCGACAATACGTTCGTTCGAATGATGTTAATTAGCGGTGCGCAGTTGTAGTTTTTTCTTTCGTCTTAAGTGATTGCGAAAATAAAAAAATTATATTTTATAGAGAAATAAAAAAATAAAAATAAAATGAAATATAAAAATAAATAAATCTATTATAGAAAATTTTGAAAAAATGTATTTAAATTAAAAATATTTTAATCAAAAGAATAAAAATAAATTATTTAATATAATTCGAAAAAAAAGAAGAAGAAAAAAGTGAATTTATCAAGAGATTGATTGTATTGTTTAAAAAGAAATATAGTCTGTACATTTTTATTTTTAAATAAAAAGTGAAAAAAAAAAATCGCAGATAAAAATAAACTTTTAATTCTTTTTTGCAATTTAGTGATTTGAAATCAGTTATTTTACGTGAAAAACGTAGTAAAAGTAAAACTCCATCTAATAAAAAGCACCGCAACTCTAAATTATTTTCAAAGGATAAAGACGATCATAGAGATAAAAATTTTCAACGATCTTCGAAAACACCTACTAACAATAATTCCTCCATCGACCCGATGAGTGATCGCTATCGTTACCACCGTTATTATGGCGGTGCTGGTACCTCAGCTGCGTATGATCCCATAACAACGGGTCGCTATCAAAAGAGTTCTACCACCGCAAATGTCTCAGCTTTGGATCGCTTGCGTTCTAATCTTAGTCCCGTTTCAACGTATTATAAACCTTTAATGCGCTCATTTGGTGTTAGTATTTTGTATAAAAGAGATTTAAATTTTGATTTTCTTACTTTAAGAAAAAAAAAGGTGGTTAGCGAGGGGTGCATAAAATTTGTTTTATTTCAGCAAATAAGTTTTTTTTTTATATTCCATGATTCATTAAAATATTTTCGTTTTCAAAAAAGATTTCATTTTAGCTAATTTATTAGTTGGATAATTTTTTGAGCTGTTTGTATAAATATTTTTGTTAAATATACAATAACAAATACATACATATGTTTTAAGAAAATTGTTTTTAAACATTTTTTCTTTTTTAAATTATTTAAAATTGTCCAAAAGAAAAAAATACAAATTGATTAGAAATTTCTAAATTATCTTAGATCTTTTCACAATATATTTAATTAAAAAATAATAATTTACGTTTTTATTTTAATTGCCAATTAAATATAATTTTTATTAATTAAAATTATGTCATTTATTAAAAATAAATTCAATATTTGTTGCAAAACATATCTGTTTTATAAATATTTAAACTCAAGTTCATTCATGAATATTTTTCTCACTCAAATGAAATCTCAATATAATAATTTAAATTTGATTTTCACTTTATGATTATTTTATAAATTAAACAAAATTTTTTGAAATGCAACTAAAAAATTCATTGCCGTTAGATTGAAAGAATATTTAAAATAATATAGCCCAGCACAGGCAATAAATTTTACATCTAATGGCCGAAGAATATTTTACAAATACACAAAAATTTAGTGCACATTTTTGTCTACAATTAATTTTTGTTTCGTTTCTAGTTAATATAATCTAATCTAAATGTGTGTATTTTTCATTTTCTTTTGAAGGTCGTTTATGATTTGAAAATTTTGAGAATGAGTGGAAACGGACAAACAAATAGTAATAAAAAGAAAATCATATTCAAATTTTGTTTACATTTTAATAATTGCGTTGCTTTTGAGTGTAAAAGACAAATAATCCGTAGGAGGTATTTTAATTTAAAATGATTTTAATAGACCAAATTTAATATAAAACAGATAAAAAAGTAATATATTTTAAAAGAATCCATAGAATATAATTTATAATGTATACCACCTTTTGCAAAAGTAAGAAAATCCAAATAAATGTCATCTAAAAAGAAATCTAATTTATTTCTTTTTTTCCCAAATTCACAAATAGCACAAAGACAATAATGATAAAGACAAAACACCAGTAGCATCAACTTCCTCTAGTGCTGTATCACGTTTAGAAAATAAATATTCTGATATTTTAGGTCGTCGAAAACACGATGATCGTGATAAAACCTTAGAACCCGATGAAAATTTCAATCCATTAGGTCGCTCGGCCACTACACATCAATTATTAGCTTCCAAACCTAAATTATCCTCCTCTTCCTTTAATGCCGCCGATCGTAAAGAGCGTACCCCCTACAGATTACATAAAAATAAATCTAGATATTTGGGAGATTCAAATGACAGTGGCTATTTGACCACAGCCAGTTCAACTAATGGACGAACGGCTGGGGCAGATTTAGCTCTGGTAGATGATAATTATCCACTGGATTATGGAGGAAGTAGGTACAGAACGGGGGCTCGTAATTATGGTACACATTATGATCATAGGTATCATGATGAGTATGATCCAAGCACGTCACGCTATGGACGTCAAGGTGAATATGCCTCTAGTTATAAACCACGTAGTGGTTTGGATTACAGTAATTACTATGATGGTTCACGATTAGGGGGTCCGAATAGTTCTCGCTACGATACAAATGATACATCTGCCGCTATATCAGCCACTGGAAACTACCCCGGTTTGGGGGAGAGAAGGCAGAAAGCATATGGCCGTAACAAAACTTGCGAGAGTCTAGTTTCAGCAGCCGGTGAGGCTTCAGCAGGTGGAAGGCCGCGTTTTGAACCACCGTCGGATGAGTTTGTAGACCGCAACAACCATGCCATGAATTCAAGAAATCGTTTTGCCCACAAGCGACCAGAGGTAACCTCAGTGGGATCTTCTACACATCGACCAACCACAAGTAATAAATTGACAGAAGAAGAATTAGAAATATTAAATGATGATCGTTCATCTGCTGATAATGCTGCCATTCTTATAGCTCTGCGTGATGATGGTCAATATTTAGAAGCGAAAAAGTTTGAAGAACGCATGCGCAAACGTACCGAACTCAAAGAGCGTATGGCCCGTTATGCCCAAGAAGCGGAAAAAGCCAAAGAATTGCAAAAAGCTTTAGAAGAGAAAGAAAAGGAGTTGGAAAAAGAAAAAGAGAAGAAGCTTGCAGAAGACAGTGCCCAAAAAAAAGATTCCAACAATAATAATGCCGAAATAACCAATAAGGAAGCGGTTAAAGTCATTGAGAAACCCACATCAGATTGTAATGGCTTAAAGGAGGAGGATGCGCAGCCCAAGAAGAAATTACGCTCTAAAAAAGTAACTAACGAAACAGATACTACTGATAGTTCCACCTCTTCGGATGAAGAGGAGGAGGAAGAATCAGAAACAAGTTCTGATGATAATACTCAGTCGAGTACTAAGGCAATAAAACCTACTACCACTACACAGAATAGCACAACCACTACTAACACCTCTTCCACTTCCAAACCTACTTTAGATGCCACTAAAATCAAAGACCAAACTGATGCTAAAGTAACAGCAAATCTCCCTACCAACACCACTACCTCCTCTACCTCAAACACTAGTCGTTTCTTAAATAACGAAAAAATTAACAATGATCTTTCTAAGTATAGACCACAACCCCTTATCAAACCCTCTTCTTCGTCCTCATCTTCGGGTCTTATGCACTCATCTAGTTCGGGTGCTTTAGCATTTGGCGGCATTAGTGAGCGTTTAGGTCTTAGTGGAACGTCTTCGGGAAGACAGCAAAAGCCCTATACGGGTGCTGCTACTTCACGTACTGCCGCGGTTCTAAGTGAATTCGAAAACTCAGGACCAGCATCACGTTATCCCGCCACTCGTGATCATTACCTAGATTCTTATAAATCCTCATATCTTTATGATCCATACACAACTGCATATGGTCCGAGTAGTAGTAGACGTCCTACAGCTACTGGTGCTGCGGGTACCTCTTCAACGTTAACCGCATACCAGCGACAACAATTACAAGCTTATCAACAGCAACAACATTATCAACAACAACATCAGCTATCAAAAAGTGCTACATCTTCGTCTCTCTTTCATAGGTCACGCATTCCAAAAACTTTTTCGTCTTTTGTAAGATCATTATTTTCAACTTTATTATTATTATTTTTTTTATATAGAGTCTATAATATATTTGATAATAACTTTAAGATGCTTTTCTTTTGCTTTTCGCTGCTTATGTCAGATGCAATAAATGCACGTACGTGCTTGTCATTTTCTGAAATTAAAAAAAAAATCATTCAGTTAAACTTTTTGAAGATTTGCTGTAATAAATATGTTGTCTTTTAAAAATATACTTTCAAACATTCCGTCTTAACAAATCCCTTTCCAACTTTTTTTCTTTTCTTTAAATAAATACCTTCCTACATCTTTATGTACAAAACACTTTATACACATATGTATGTAAATTGTATTGATCTTTTTATTAGTTTGTTAATTTGATATAAAATTATATACTATGCTCGTAAAGTAATCAAAGTTTTCTTAAGATCCTCTTATTTCATAATAAGGTGATTCAGTTGAATATATGTTTTTGAAATGATACTTACAAACTGTTTTAATTAACAATTTTCAGAAATAATATTTTTAAACTATTGTGTACGAAGTCAAAGTATTCCTGTCGAACGAAATCTTTGTATTAATTACTTTTTTAATCGGGTGATTTATTGTTCGACTTTTCAAAGAAGTCGGGTTTCGAATAGCTAGGAATTTGAAAAATACAGTCGTTTTTTTGTTTGAGGTACTTAAATAGTACTGATAAAAATCTATTATTACATTTTAATTTAGGTAAGCTAATATTATAAATAATGAATTAAAAACGTCTAAAACAATTAAATTCGATACGAGAAAAAACAAATTTTAAATACGATTTTAATCGACATTCCAAAAATACTTATAATACCGAAAAAGGTTTTAAAACCGATTGGAAAAACGAGTCGATCACCCTAAAAATTAAAAAAGTACTTATTACCCTATAACTTTTTGAAAAGTTGATTAATTGAAATATATATATATTTTTTTTCATTTTATTTCAATTGATTAAAAAGGAATCACTAACTATATTTGGAATAGAAATCAATTCTGTATTTTTCTAATAGAAATTTATTGAATGTATTGAATTATAGGTTTGCTTAATTCTATTGAAACAGTTCTGTGTTAAAAACAAAAAATTATGCATTTTTATAACAATTTAAAAAAGTTGTTTATTATTATTTTTTATTTTTTTTTTTATAAAATTAAAATTTTAATATTAAAATTTTAATATTTGTTTTATTAATTAAAAAATATATAAATTTTTTCGTTTCTTTTTAATACTAATAAATTTAATTTAAATGTTAACACTATGTATATAAATAATTAATTGTAATTTGTAATATTAATTAAAAAAAAAAAAAAAAACATAATATATATTTTCTATATATATAAAAATATAATAAACAATTGCTAGTTTTTGTAATAACAAATACAAAAACAACAATTTGTCCGAACTAATTTTCTTATCGAAAAAACGAACGTATTTTTTTCGTGTTTTTCTTGATTATGTATGATGATGATTATCACAATGATGTTTATGATGATGATGATGACTATGATTTTGAACGATGATGTTGATGATGATGGAATATTATGGCTTTGCTATTGGGGAAATATTTCAAAATATTGGTATTAATAAAATGTGGTGTCAACGTGGGATTGATGATGATGTTTGCAATGACTTTGCTGCTGTTTCACAATAATGATGCTGATGAATTTTGAAATTTTTGTTGCCGATGCTGAAATGATTACATTGACAATAATGATGATGCTGCTAACATTGACGTTGTTTGTTGATGCCATTTCATCGATTCCATGGATTTTTTCTTTTTTTTTTCTCTATTTTTTTTCTTTTTTCTTTTTTTTCTCTCTTTCTTATATGTTTTTTTGAACGATGTCCAATTCAACCAAATTCAACCTACCAAATCGACCCATTAACAAAAACTGAAATCCACAACAACACCCTTTGTCAAACCAACGAAAACGACTTCGTCGTGCTTTCAAATACAAATCAACTGTTTGTCTCCCTATTGCTGACTACGTCTTCTTCTCGAATCTGCTCCTCATGCTGCTCCCTGCACCGTTTTGAACCTTAACACCAAAACAAATGAAAACACCACCAACGTTTTGCTTTTTCTTTTGGTCAAATCTTAAAAAATCAGACAGCAAAGCCCGTCATACAAGATGATGCTGATGGCCACTTGATTTATCACTCTGGCGATATACTTCATCACAGATGTTCGTGACATTTTTTTGTTTTTTTAATTTTTTCCTATTCCTATTTTTTACTATATTTCCATTTACTGAAACATATTTAGGACATGAAAAAATAAGAACGCAACCAATACTAGCCTGTTAGGATAATTAAAACCCTATCTAAACAAAGGAAGAAAAACTAAATTTGAACATACATATGTATTTGTTCTTATCAACATTTGTTTAATACTCAATTTCAGTATCTGTTTCTTCTCTAGTTTATTTTTCCTAAATTTTTTAATTTTTTTCAAAATAATTCTCTTTAAAAAAAGCGCGTTTTGTAGTTTTGTTTTAGTTTTATTTCAAATCAATTTTATTGAAACAAAAATTATTTCCTAATTATTTAATTATCAACTCTAAATTTAGTTTAAAAAATTAAAATACAATATTTATAGTAAACAAAGTTATTTTTTAATTATATTTACTTATAATTTTTTTATCGTAAAGCATTATTAACTTCAAATTTAGATTTTCTGTTCACTTTTTACTCTTTGAATTATTTAGTTATTTCTTTTTTATATATTTTTTTTATTAAAGCTTCACTAGCTTTTTTGAAAGCTTAATTTTATTTTTAATAAATATTTGTTTTCTTATGATTTTTCCTGTAAAAAAAAAACGCGCTTAGTTTTCGTATTTAGTTTATTATTATTATTATTTTTTAAAGCAATTTAAAAATTTTCCCCTCTCCATTTATTTTCCAAACATAATCTCAAGTTTTTTATATCAAAAATATCTGAATATATATCCATAGATTTCTTATTTGTCACAAATATAATATAGTCCAGTGTCCTATATATAAATCAGGTTTTATTAATTTTAATATTACATAATATTATTAAACTTTTTGTTAAAGACTAGAAAGATCATTTCTTTACTGAAGGAGATTTTTTCTATAAATTTTCAGATAAAATCATGGCCACTCTGGGTGAAGGTACATTTGGACGTGTTGTTAAGGTCAAAGATATGGAAAGGTGAGTAATTTTGATTTATGGGTATTAAAAGATTTTTAAAATTTACTAATTGATTTTATTTTAATAAAAGGGACTTTTGTATGGCCTTAAAAATCATTAAGAATGTGGAAAAATATCGTGAAGCTGCCAAATTGGAAATTAATGCTTTAGAAAAGATTGCACAAAAGGATCCAAATTGTGAACAGTAAGAAACCCTACTTTTAAATATTATCTGTAAAAGTCTTTAATATACGCAATTATATTTTAGTGTGTGATTAATTCTGCAAGGAATATATTTTGATTTGTATAAATAATGAATTAAAATGTTTTCTTTCAAATCGATTTACACGCTCAGACAAGAAGCTATTTCAATTGCTCATAAGAAATCTTTAATATAATTTTGTTTATCTTTTCCAGTTTGTGCGTAAAAATGATAGATTGGTTCGATTATCATGGACACATGTGCATTGCTTTTGAAATGTTAGGTTTGAGTGTTTTCGATTTCTTGGTAAGTAAAAATAAAAACGAAATAAATCTGAAATAACTTGCAAAAGCTTCAATAAAAGTTCCTTAAGAATAAAATTTCCAAATTCATTTTATTGATTATTTTTTTTTCATTTTATAAATCTAATTAAAAGCAAGCTACACGTACATATTTTAATTATTGTTAATAATACAAATGAATTCTTGTATTTTTTATTCTTAGCGTGAGAACAACTACGAACCATATCCATTGGAACAAGTGAGACACATGGCCTATCAGCTGTGCTATTCTGTGAAATTTTTACATGACAATCGTTTAACGCACACAGATTTGAAGCCTGAAAATATACTTTTTGTTGATTCTGAATATACTACACATTATAATCATAAGATTGTAAGTTCTTTAATTAAAATTTTAACTTAATAACATAACTTACTTAAATGTTATTTTTTTATTTTTTATTTTAGAATCGTGAAGTAAGACGTGTTAAAAATACGGATGTTCGTTTAATTGATTTTGGCTCGGCCACATTCGATCATGAACATCATAGTACCATAGTATCGACACGTCATTATCGTGCACCAGAAGTTATACTCGAATTGGGTTGGTCTCAACCATGTGATGTTTGGTCTATAGGGTAAGTGTGACAGACTTTGAAAGAATATATGTATTTGAAATTTTAAAAATTTGACACACAAACTATAGAAATTAATATAGACGTTTAAATAAATTACCTTAAATGTTATTTTAATCTCATACAATTTCTGTATTTTGTAGCTGTATCCTCTTTGAACTTTATTTGGGCATTACTCTATTCCAAACCCATGACAATCGTGAACATCTTGCCATGATGGAACGTATACTTGGACAGATACCATATCGTATGGCACGGTAATGTATAAACTTAACATGCTTTCAATATTTAATGGCGCAGTTTACTTCATGAAATTCGATTAACCTATAGCAATCATGTTCTTTACAGCAAAACTAAAACAAAATATTTCTATCATGGTAAGTTGGATTGGGATGAAAAATCATCGGCCGGTCGTTATGTGCGTGATCATTGTAAGCCACTATTTAGATATCAAATGAGTGACAGTGAAGATCATTGTGAATTATTTGATTTAATTAAGAAAATGTTGGACTATGAACCATCACAACGTATTACGTTAGGTGAGTGCGTTTGTTAAATGTAATTAATCACTTAAATGTAAATTGTTTATTTAATACAATTACTAAAATTTTTGTTGTTCTTTTAGTATCAATAATTTTTATTATAAATTTTGTCCATTGTGAGTTTTTCTTATATGAAGGATATTTTAAAATGTAATTTTAAAGTTATAACAAGTCGCTGAAAAAAATTCCATATGTGATTCATTAACAAATATTTTATTATTATGTGAACAATACAGAGTTCAATTCCTTTTAAAGATAGAATATTTATTGTTCCGGAGGGGTATAATAAAACTTCATTCTTAAAAAAACTAGTTTATATTTATAAAAGGAGGAAATTTCCCTCCCATAACGAATACGTTTAATAACAAATTTGTACAAAATCATAAAATTCAAGGTAATAGTTAAGAAAATCATTGTATTTTCCTCTATCAAAGTTCTAGTTCGTTTACAATTTCATTTTGTTACAAATAAAAGATAATATTGAACTCTGTATTAGCTATATTTAAATTGGAAAAAAATTGTAAATGTAATTTGTAATTTTGATCTTGTAATATTTTTGCTCGCCAAATAATTCTCATTCTTAAATTAACAGGTAAGTTTGCTCTGGTATCTCTTTTAATAGTAAGTTTTGTTTAATGGTTATTTGTTAGTAAAAGAATGAGACTATTTGGCAAATTTTAAGTTTTTTTTTAAATCTCCAAATAATGGAATAACTGCGGACTTCTCTCTGTTGAAATTTGTATTTCAGAAGCTATTCCAAATTTGGCAGATATTTAGGTGGACGATTATAATCTCTTATAGATTGATTTCCTTATATTTTTATAACACAAAATTAATTCATTTTTAAACAATGACGTATTTACCTACTTTTATTAGAAAAAAATAGATTCTTACTCTCGGCTATGTGAATAAAGTATTAAAATGCTGATACAATTTAATGCTTCTGTTTTTAATATAACCACATAATCACATAACGTGATAACCAGGGTATCGTGAACGACATTCATGATTTACGAAACTTGCCTAAAATTTAATTTGATATCTTTATTTTCTTTAGTAAATACAGTATTGCTTTATGGTTCATATCTTTTAAATAAAAATAATAATACTGCTTAGTATTGTATCGATACTAGGGTATCCAATTAATTATAAGAGGTTATAATTTGATGGATTAATTACCGATTAATGGCAAATTATTTGATTAACTGAGTTATTTTAGTAATATATGTTAGAAATATAAATAACAGAAATTATAACATTTCATTTATTGAAATAGTTGCTTAGTAACTTAATGTAGATAAAATGCGGTTTATCCTTATATTTCTATCAACCATTGCCTTCAGAAAATATGACTTTGGACCTAATGCTATAAAATGTTCTTTAAATTCAACTGTATTGAATATGTATTTTTAACATAACTCTTCTTATTTTCTGTGTCAGAATCATTTCTTGTTATAAATAATTATCATATTCATAGCCTTATGATCTCTACAGGATCCAAAAAAATAATAATAATATTGTGGCAAGTTCAATTATTTATACAATTTTAGTATTTAAATGTCGCATTTTATTAAATAAGCTATCCCAGTAAAAATTAATATCCAAAGAAATAAATAAGAACGTAAACTTGTCATTGGAAGGTGTTCTGTTTTTGATACCTATTCAGTGGGAGAAAGTTGTGAATAATGAAATTATGTTATATTTGCAATTTTACATTAGTTCTGGAGCACAAGACATTAATTATATAATGATATTTTGAAAGTGATAATTTGTTTTATTTATTTTTGCGTAAATATAACATTTTAGAAATGATGTTGACAGAAAATTGAATTTAAAATAAACAATTTATTTATTTATAACTCCAATTATTATTTACAACCAATTAGTTGAATTTAATTTTCTCGCAACATTTAATAATAAAAATTCATATCCTATTGGGGTCTCAATTGTTCAACTAATGAAAGTAATAGTAATTATAGTTTTTAGCTTAGAATCCTGGGAAATCAAAAAGTCCGAGAAATTACGATCCCTAGGGTAAATAAAAATATATTTTAATTTTTAGTTTTTTTTATTCCCTACAAATTATATGTTTACATATTTGCTCAAGGCTGATAAATATGAATATGAGAAAATAATCGTCATTAAATTTTAGAAAATGTTTCCACAAAGATATATATCATATGAAACATAAATCTTTTCCATTTACAATAAAACCAAGGTACAAAATGAACAGCAAAAAAAAAAAAATTAAAATATATGAAAATTTTCGCTTTTAATTCTAATATATATTTATTTTTTATTTTTTGAAAAAACCCAACAACCAACCTTTATAGGTGAAGCTTTACGTCATCCGTTCTTCGATAAACTCCCACCACATCAGCGTCTAGGTGATCCAGCGTCAAAAGTAATGCAACCCGCCTCATCTGGCAGTAGCAGCCGTGAACGTTCACACAGTTTATCAAGATGAGAATTGGCACGATTTGGTTATTACTAATTAATAACAACATTTTAATTCTTTATAATGAATACATCAAAAAACACCCAATTTTCTTTCTTAATTTTAAGAAAATTTCACAAAAACGGCATGTATTTTAAAAATTACAACAAATCTTTACACTGCTACAAAATAAACAAGAACAACACACAGCTAAATTATGAAAACAGCAGCTTCCTCATTATACAAAACAACACAAAAAGTGCTGCAAATTTTATAACCAAAAAAAAAGGAATTTAAAAGAAAACTTAATTTTTGTAAGTTTTTGTTTATATTTTCAAATTTCTAATATGCATATAAAATTTGCCTAAGGATTTCAAACTTTTTACAAAGAAAAAAAAAAAAAAAAACAACAAAGAAACATTTTAAAAATATTATAATTGTGAAAACATTAACAATAGTTAGAAATGTTCATTTGATTATAATTTTAATAATTAAGAAATAGGAGCTCTTTTTTATAATACCAACAAATTTAATTTTAAATACAATTGTTTTTGTATTATCATTTTAATTTGTTCATCTCTTTTTCTTCTTTTGTTGTACTTAAATTTTAGAGCTGAAAATTTATCTTGATTTTTATGTATGGCAAAAGAAATATTCATTCTTTTTTTTTTATTTTTTATGAAAAATTATTTTTATTTTAATGAAAAATTTAATTTAAAAAATATATAATTTTTGTATTTTTACCCCACCTATAATAAGTAAATTTAATAATACATTATTTTAATATTATTAATTTTAGTTTTCATTTATAACTTTCTCCTTATTAAAGCATTCTATTTTATTTTTATTGTTTTCTTCTCTAATTTCTAATCTAATTGTTTTAATTATCTTATGAATTAAGTAGCTTAATAATATTTTACAATTTACATAATTTTTCATTATATTTCTTATCCCTTAAGCCTTTTATTTCACTTTTATCTTGTTTAAGGTAATTTAAAGCAAGAATTATTTCTCAAATTTGCATAAATATTAATTGTAGTGATGAATGCTAAAAATATTAGATCTAAAGAAATTAATTGAAGTTTTATTTTAAGCAATTTAATTAGACTTTTTCAAAATTTTATAATATATTTGAAGTAATCTAATAATGTGAAAATTTTAATTAAAAATAAATACCTGACATTTTAAAGATTTTAAAGAAATCAAGTGCAAAATAGAAAAATCTTACAAATATTTCGTTGGGCAATCATATTTTTTTTTTTTTTTCTTGCGGAGCGATAGAGAAATCTACAGTTATATAAAACTGTTTTTAAATTCTAAATGGTAGGAAAAAATGTACAGTTCCTATTAATCAGTCAGGCGAAAAATGTATGTAGAGCTCGTTTCAACGGATTTTTTTTTATAGAAAATATTTTGAAGGACAAGCTATGTACAAATCTATTATTTTTTCAAAATTTTTATAAAATATATGGCTAAAATTAAATTCTCTAGGATTTTGGACTGATTCATTTAGAGAAGAAATTTTGAACAAACATATGTAGTTTCAGTTTGACTTAAATGGTTTAATTTTGTTTTAAACTTTTTCTAATGTTTTTTTTTTTTTCTATTTTCATGTTTTAACTTCTTTTAATGAATAATAAAAAAAAACTTAAATAGTAATTTTACATAATTCATACAATGAAACTCCTACTAAATACTTAAAAGAGCTCCTACATAATATTTAATCCAACAAACAAGCAAACAAATGTTATATGTATCTTTAATAATATTACTTTGTTTTAAACCATTTTATAGTTTATTAAATTCCGGAAAAATTATTCATTATTTTAGTGCTGTGTGTTCTTTATTTTTTTTTTTAATGTATGTACTCGTATTTCTATACTATATTCAAAATAATGTTTGTTCATTTTTAAGGTACTTTTATCTTATATACATGTACTGTAATGTTAATTATGTTAATTAAAAATAACCAAATCGTTTGTAAAAAAAATATGTTTCAAAACACACAATAATTAATTTTTGTGCTGTAAAAAACAAATATTTTATATATATTTTTTTTAATATTCATACAATATAAAATTTTAGGTAAAACGTATTGACGAAAAAATACAAAAAATAAAATTTAGTTATAACAAATCGTGACAATATTTAGCTAGATATTAAACAAAAAACAATTTCTCTAGACATTGTTGTTAACTAAAATTTTGTATTGTATAATAATAAAAGAATACAAAAGCCAAAGCATAATTAAACTATTTAATTACTGTTATTTTTTAATTATGGTTTGGTTTATTAATCCTTTATATATATATTATTATGGTCATTAATCATCATAAATCAAAACCCCAATAACTCTGATAAAGAGCAAATAAATCGTAAACAATTTTGTAAAAAGTTTATAGAAAATAAAAAAATGAGCTGCAAGGACTGATTGTCTATTTCAACCTTTATGAGTTGATAGTTATTAATAAAGAATTTCAAATTAAATGATTCTTAATTAAAAAATAAATATGTATTATTATAAGTTTAGTAAAAAACTGATAATGGAAAACTTACAAAAGGAGATGAAAAAATAACCTCAAATACAATTTTGATTACTTATATCTTTAAACGCATACAACATACATATATAAATTTAAGTCATAATTGAATCATTTAACAATAAAACAAGCAAATTAATTTTATTCAGCAACGTAGACCGAAAGAATTGTTATAAAATATTTTGTTTCAAATTTTTAAATAAGATACTTTTACTTTTATTGTATCATAAATAGAAAGAAGAGAATGAAAATATAATTGAACTTTATTATTTAAGTTTGAATATTTTTATTTTATTATTTTTAATTTTTGTTTTATTGAAGTGAAAAATAAATGAAAAAATAAGTTTGTAATATAAATAAACAAAAATACAAAAATCAATCATTAATTTATTATGTTCATTTATATAAAATATATAAATGTTTAAAAGAAGAAGAAAAAAACTACTATATAAGCTCAAAAGAAAACAAATACTATATCGTACTATATTTAGTTTAAATTTGTCATTGTTTATTATTATTATTTTAAATATAAAATTTTTCTCTAAAATTTTGTTTTAAAAATTTGTATAGTAGTGCTTCAAAGCATGAGATGACCAGCTCCCAAGTATAAAATAACAAATCGACAGCAAGATGAAGTTACACGAAAAACATATTTTTAAACTTAATTACAAAATACTTACCATTTCCTTTAATATTGTAACAAAAACTTAGTTTTAATTTAAATGAAAGATCTGAATATAAAAATAATAAAAATATAAATATTAAAAATATAAAGAAAATATGTAATATTATTTATTTATCGGAAATCCGCTCGATTTTGCTTTCCACTTAATTCTTTAGAATTTCTATTACATACCTTAGGGCGTTTTAATTAACTTAAATTTAGCGCCATCTAGTGTTTTGCAATTGGTGAAATAAAAATTTAATTCCTTAATCTGGCAACACTGAGTAAAACTGGCAGGTCAATTACAAAAAAATATGTACCACTACTGAGTGGGATCCAAAATTTGTACAGGTGTTACCAGACTTGATCTATTTAGGCACATAAAAGCGGCTTAAAGGGGGTTTTACACTGTAATACTTTGTATAAATACCCAAAATATTTTCAAATGC
>MINK01172847.1:46409-56977 GCA_001735545.1 Phormia regina
TTGATATGTATTATAGAAAATGAAACTCTGGTATTAATACCAAGTAGTATAGTGTAAAAGTAACCCCCTTAAGGCATCTTTTAGTTTTCAAAAATATTTTGTATTTAAATAACGATGCGCTTTATTTGTAACTTACGTTAATAATTGTTTTAAATAAAACTATGTAAACTTTGTGTTTATATATAGATTTTTTTCTTTAATTTATTGAATTGAACAGGGATATTTATTTTCCTTATTCGTTTTTTTCATTTTCTTTACATATTTTTTTTGTTTTTCTTTTAAATTGTTTATTTTGCTTTAATATTATATAGACTATACATAAGTTTAAGTAGTTCAAAAATGTTGGGACAATTATAAAAAGATAAATAAATAGAAGAAAATTAGATAGAAAAATATTTTATTGGTCGATAGTAATTTTTTGATACTTAACGAGTAATATTAGAATTTTTGCAAAACTCCTTTAGCAAGATTTATTTACACCTTCTAAAGACTAGTAAAAAGGCTTTTTTATAAATTTTAAATACTCTGCAACATGATTATACTCTTTGAAGTATGGAAATATTTAGAAAAATGCTTTATATATGTATATAAATGGAAACTTACGGCCTGTCCCACAAATGGGAAACAAAAACTAATTTTGAAATTTACGGCATGTCACATGATGTCGAACGCAAAAAATTCCTTCGCCAAAACTACAGCAAGATTTCAAATTTATTTGTTGTTTTCCATATAAATTGTCGAAACGAATTAATCGTTCGACATCTTGAAACTGGTCGTTATTTTTTTATAATGAATTGTCAAAACAAATTGTTTGTTTGACAAAGCACGACTGGCCGTTAGATAGTTTGGAATTGTTTCTTGGTTATTAGTTTTTTTTTCTCACAATTTAAAAGAATTTTTAAGTTAAAATATATATCATAACTAAATAAATAATAACAACAAATTATAAAAATAATAAATACATGAAAAACCAAATATTACCCAATAAACATAGATTCAAACCTTATAAATTATTTGAAAAATTCTTTAATTTAATTTATTCATGCAAAATTTCAGTTTTAAAAAGAGCTTAAGAAATAATTTATTTCATGTTTAACTCAAGTGTATTTAAATATTTGTAAAAAACGTTTTGAAAAACATTTGTTTTTTAAGGAAACAGTTTTAAATTTTGAAAACGTTTTATAATTACAATTGTATTTGCTGGAAAAAGGCATAGTTGTGAATTAGAAATAATATGAATATGAAATAATATGAATATTTGAAATTTAAATTAGTTTCCAAAGGGATAATTAGGAAATTTCAAAGGTTTTTGCTTATTGGGTAGCAATGTTAATTTAAAATAAACTAAAACATAAGAAAACAATATTATTATTAAAAACAAAATTAATAAATAAAATCAAATATTTAAATTTAAAAAGTAATAACAATTATTTTTTGTTTGTTTGTTTGTTCTTAAAATTACAAAATTCACTTAAATTTAAAATATCTTTTTTTAACATTTTAATGTTAATTTTTAATGAAATTGTTTGTTAAACAAATTTCATTTTAACAAGTTTTGTTCTGGTATTTTTATCTTATTTACTAATAAGTTAAATTTTTAAAGATTAAACATTTCTTTTTTTGAATTTTTATATGATTTTGATTATTATTTAATTTGTTCCTGTTTTTAACATAGAATATTTTTAGCAATTTGAAAAAATTTATGCTTTTTTACAGAAAGAAAAAAATATTTTTAAATTTTAAGAGATTTCCTTGTTATGTTTTTTTCTTTTTGGTTAGTTTAAAGATTATACTTAGTTTCTAGGAAAAAATATATAATTTTAAACTTATAATAAAAATGCAACAAAAACAATATTTACAATTAAATTTATTTTTAAATTTTGCTGTGCAAAATTTTTAAGCGATTTAATTTCTTATGTTTTAAATATTTTTATTTTTTATGGAAATTGTTTTTAAAATGTTCCATTTTATTTAAGTTTTTATATGTGTGATTTTTTGGTGTAAATACATTGTTTAAATTGTCCATTCTATTTAAAAAAATATAATTTATTTTGTGTTTTTTATTGTCTATTTTCGGTTTTTTTTTTTGGAAACATGGAGGACATTAATTAATTACAAAATTGATTTTAAAAGAAATTAAAATAAGTTGAGAAAGATAAAAAAAAAATAATTTTTTGTAGTGTAATATTAAATAAATTTATTTAACTTGGGTGGTTATGCATACATATAAATCTAAAGAAAGAATTATATTATAATTTGTATGTATAGGAAACATTCTGAATCGAAATGTTTGTAATGTCTTGTTCTAATTTAAAAAAAAAATTAATAAAATAATTGAGAATTGTATTTAATTTCTGCAAGAAAAGTTTAGTTTTTTTTGTAGCATTTTAACAAGTTTTGTTTGCAAAACTTTGTAGAACCCCACATTTGGTTTGTCTTATTAGAAAATTCAGATGTCGGATGAGTTCTTTTTTTTCAAGATAAACATTGCTTAATTAGTTTAATTTTTAATTTAACAGAAAAGTAATTTCAAATTTATAATATCGTTGACCATTTAGTAACTTTATTTGTAGTAAATATTATGATAAAATGTTTTAGAAACATTATTATAAATTAAGTTTTGAAAACTAACAAATTGTGTTAAGATAAGTCTTCTTGAATTTACCAAATAAGAATTTTTAAAAAATTTTTTATCTTAAAAAATATGAGACATTTCAAACATCATTTTGAAAACAAAAAAAATATTTCGACATTTTTCCACCTTGGTATGAAAATGTGTATTTAATTCGTAATTTATGTTTTACTTTATTTTTTTAATATTTATTGTGGATAAAACGAAGCACTTATTTTTTTAAAATTAAAAAGTATTTAAGACTTTTCGAAACCCTTCTTTTAAATAAGAAATTAAAGATTTCCTTTTATTTCCTAGTACATTTTAAGGAGTTTGAAATTAAATTAATAAAAATGTCAAAGGTTTTTAATAAAAATTATTATTCTTTTTTTTTTTTTTTTTTTTTTTTTGGGAAAAAAACTTTAAAAAATTAAAAAATTTTTTTTTTTTTTTTTTTTTTTTTTTTTTTTTTTTTGTGGGAAAAAAACTTTAAAAAATAGACAACAATTCAGAGCTATAAAGTGGATTTAATGATTATTTTTATACTTAAAATAGATCGTTATCATCTAATTAATCTTGTTAATAGATTAGTTGGTAAGCTTGTTATTTTGTATAAATATTTGTTTGCTAATAGTTTAATACTAAAATGTTTAATAAACAAGCTACGTACTAACTAATATCTGAATCAATAACATCAACTAAAACTATAGCAGTATAAAATAAAAAAACTTTTACTTTATTTTTATACTAAATTTTAATTTCTTTGTATTACCAAAGTATAACCCTGCATGGACCACGAAAACTGTGGATTACCATTGTTAACGGTTGTTGTAGTTGATGTTGTTGTATTCGTTACAGAACTTGAACTTACCACCACTGGTTTATTCAAATCCTTAGATGCAGTATGTCATTTAGATGCTGACGCTGTCGCCGTCGATGACAATGATGAAGAGTTGGCCATTTGTGTTACGGCTGAAGAAGTAGATTTAGAAGGTGAATTGCCAGCTCCACCTGGTGGTGCTGGTGCTGGTGCTATACGTATGGGTTTATGTCTAGGCTGTGATGAACCTGTTGTTGTTGAAATAACATTTGAGGAGGTATTATTTAAGCCAGCAATTAAATCATAACCACCAGTACGTGGTATGGGACGTTTATTAGCACGATTAGGACTGTTTTGATGTTGTGTTGAGGAATGGGGTTGTTGTATTTGCTTAGCCGTGACTGTTGTTGTGGTGGTGGAGGAAGCTGAAATACGATCCAATTCGGTCATTGCTTCTTGAATAGCTTTTTCAAGTTGAGAATTTAATTTTCGGCTCCTTTGGAATTGGTGTTTTTTTTTTTAATATTGTTGATTTGTTTTTTGTTGTTATTATGGGTGAAGTGTAGTGGATTTTTATTTGTTTTGGGGGGAAAATGTAAATGTTGAAGAGGTGAGTAAAAAATTTAAAAAATAAAGTAAATAATAATTAATTTATTAAATAAAATAAATAAAATTTTAATAAAAAAATAAATAATTATTGGAAGAAAAATATAGGAATCAATAAAACTAAAATCTAAATTAAATTATTAAATTAAACGAAAACTAAAATTTGTTAAAATCAAATAAATTAGGTACATAATTTAAAAAATCAATTCGAATTCCTATTTATGCTTCACTAAATTTTTAAATAAAATTATTAAGGAAAAAAAAAAATAAGTGCTATTTACTTTTGTAATTTATATAAAACATTTTTTTTTTTAGATCATCATCATGTCATATTTTTTAATGAATACATAATATTGTTATTGTTTTTCTATTTTAAAATTATATGACATTATAAGAATACGACATGATAGCATACATTGCGAATCCCCCAAATATGCATTTAAGTAGTTTTTATACAAATTTCATGTTTAAACAATATGTTATTGTATTGAAGTCTTTTTTTTTACTTAAGCTCAAATTTGAGTACTTTAATGTCAAACCTTGGTTGCTGAAATATGAATTTTAAACTTCAATACCCTCAAGAAAATCCTTACAAAAAAGAATTTAATTTTACAGATGGTTGGAAACCACAAATTGTTTACTGAATATGTATTTTTGGTTTTAAAACAATTGAAAGATTTAATTAGATTTATGATATGAATTAAAATATTTGAAATATGTTTAAATTCTAAAGTAGAAAAATTCAAGAATCATTAAGATTATGAAATTAATTTTTAATTATTTTATACAATTTTGGATAATTTTTTTTTTATGTAAAATTATTTTTTTTTTTTTAATTATTTATGATTACTATTCAAATTTTCAATTAGCATCTAATGCGAACAAGATGAAAATCTAATCTTAATTTAATCAAAAAATCTAATGCTCACTTTCTTGTGTCCTTTTGTGCTTTATGATGAGCCTCCAAACCTTCTGAAAGGCTTTGTAACAAATGTATGGCCATAATTTCTGTGTTTGAACGACCACCACCGCCAAACCATTGTACCCAAACAGATTCCGGTTGATTGTCGAGAATCTTAACAACTTTACCCGGCCAGGCGGGAAATCCACGAGCTGGGCCCCATATTAATTCACCCACAGAAAAAGTACGCTGTAAACTAGCCGCCAAAGGTGGTGAGGAAGATGAGGGTGATAAAGGAGCATTATCTGCCGTATCTAAAGATTTTACACCACAACGTGGTGAATTTTTAAACGAACGATTACGATTTCTTAATGGGACATTTTTGGAAGGAGTTTTTAATTGTTGTTGTTGATAATCCATTAGAGCTGATGTAGCATTTTGTAAAATTTGCTGCTGCTGTTGTTGTTGCTGGGGTGTTGGAGTACGAGGCGGTGGTGTTATCATAAGAGTTGTAGTGGGAGAATTTTGTGGTGAATCTACAGTAGAAATACTTTTGAATAAAAAATCACAAAATCTAATATTTGCGAAGGAAGTTGTTTTATTTTTTTGTTGTTATATATATGTATGACGGTTATAGCATTTAGGAGCTGTTAAGGCTAAAGTGGTAGTAGGAGTAATTAAAATACCTTTACCAAAATTATGACTCATAAGAAACCTTATGCATTAAAAATAAATTTATTTAAACTTTAAAACTCATTGCCAAATTAATGTTTATATGTTTATGATTTTGTTCATTTTTTTTATTTTTATTTTTTCAATTTGTTCTTATGTCGTCTATAAATAATCCTTTCCACTATAAATCAATATTAATTTCAAATAAATTTTTGAAACGGAAAAAACAAAAGTAAAATTGATCACTTCCTCTGGCATAGAAACATCATAAATCATTGTAGTATATTTTTACTAAAAAAATACACATTTTATTAGCAAAAAAAAACATCATATGTTAGAGGAAAAATATACTTATATGTAAGTAAATATTTGTATTATACTATATGTGTGGTACATGAAAAGAACACTCATTTATTGGTATACTTTTAGGCTTTTTGCCTTTTATATATATGTATAAATATTGTAATTTGATGAGGTTCATGAACACGACAGACTGTAAATAATAAATTATTTTTCATGTGTAACTAATGATTATTACACATTTTATGAGAATTGGAAAAAGTATTTTTCTTAGTAATAAAAATGAAATTTGAGAAATTGTTTAAAATAAAATTGTTTTCTATTAAAAACATTAGCAATTTTTAAAATGATATACGATTATGGTAATATTTTATTTGTATTTAGTGATTAATAGCGGCAAAATATTGTCATGTCGTAGAAAAAAATTATTTTCATAGAAAAAATGTGTATACATTCCACAGATAAGATTATCATCCAGTATTTAATTCTCATAATTTTGTCGGAGAAAAAATATATATACATATATATTCCAATTCCAGTTAAATTTTATTTAAAATATACAAATATAGTTGCTGTTGTTGTTTGTTTTAATCATTATTTTTTTTAATTATTACTTTTTTTCTCTCATTATTCAAATGATATCAAAACCTACTTTAAGGCGAACATTTTATTATTTGTTTGTAAGATGGTGAAGGCAAATCTTTATTTGTAATGTAGCTGACCTTTTGTAAAAGGAAATTTTTTGAGAAGGAGGTTTTAATTAAAGAATATTTATTAGATTTTGTTGACATTTTGATCAAACTTTGTTTTATTATTCCAACATAAGTAGAAAAAAAAAAATAAAGTATTTTTATATAAGTATGTGTGTATATTAAAACCACAGATGAACATCATTAAAACCTCCCATAAATATACCCAAAGGAAAACTTTTATTGAAGATGAATAAAAAATCAATCAATAAATAAGTAAAACCATAATGTAACACCAAACAAAGATGAAATAAAAAATTGAGTCACTCAAGCGTAAATAATAAATAAGAAAAATATACATGACAATGACAACAAAGACGATGAATGTTGATGATAAAAAAGGATATCAATAAATAAAATACCAAATAAATAAATTTATATGTAGATTAAGTTAATGTGTGGATGAGAATAAAAAGCAACAGTAATCAAAGAAGAATAAAAAACATAACAAAACAAAATACAAAAGTTTAATAAGCAAAATAAAATTATGGCAGAAACAGAAATTTATTATTGTACAATGAAACAAAGATAATGATATTATTTATGTATCCATAAATGTAAAAGTATTTGTTTAAATATAAAGAAATGATGAAATAAATTGAATAGCAATAAAATGTAATAATAAATAATTCAAAAATAGGAAGGATTTTCAATCTAACTATATATATACGATAGGATATAAAAGGTATAAAGTACTTAGTGATTGGTATAAATAAAAATAACTAAAAGGATTTATAATTGAATTAAGGATGTGAATATTGTGTAGAAATATTTTATTAGAGAAAGTTTCTCAAGCAATATACAGGATTTCTGCTAAAGTATTAATATGATAATTACAAGTATATAATTAATTCTTTTATAACAATTTTTGATTGTTGAGGATTTATTTATTGATGCTAAGTATTTTATTTTTTAAATAATATATATATCATTCTTATATTTCATCTTTGTATTTCACAACCTATTACTTGAGATACTTCCCTAATTAAAAGATTTACGTGTGTATTATTGGTGTATGTTAGTTTATTATGTATATATTCCAAAGGATTCGAATTTGTGTGTATGTATATGTCTACATGTGTAAAAGCTTTAAAATTTTAACTTATACTCTAATGGAACAATATGTTAGTATTATTTTTAACCTCTTTCCTATAAGGATACTATGTTGTTTTGTTATTTGAATAGAAAACTATTAATGCTATTCAAATAGTAATACAACCAAACTTTTTCCTTATGCCTATAATATTCATTCAACAAATATCACACATATACAGAAATATATTTAAAAAAAATCTCTTAGTAAGAAATAAATACAAATGTGCGATAAAATTGACAAAATTTATAGGAGTTAGAGTAAAAGTAGTTGTTAGGTACCATAGCCACAGATGTATGTAGAGTATTAGTAAAACTTACCATGAGTATCAGGTTTGTTGCTGCCATCATTATCCGCCTGATGATGCTGTGGATTATTTTGATGCTGCTGCTGCTGCTGTTGTAGAGTCAAGTTTGTTAAGCCAGTAATATGTGTGACATTACCGGCGCCAGTACCACCACCCACAACCTGATATTGAGGTGGTGTTTGTACGCGACGTATTTTTGCTTCCGTTGGTTTATAAATATTTGTGTTTTGATATGCGGTTGACATAACGATGCCTGTAAAATGTAAGAAAATTCAAAAGGGAGTAGTGGTAAGTATATGTGAATAAATAAAAAACGGAAAAGAAAACATATTTTACTAGCAGGATTAAATCAAAGTTAAGCAAAAATATAAGCCGATGTTGCTCAATGTAATAAAAATAACAAACACTTATATGCCAAAATACTTAATATTCTATAAGTACATAAGTATTGATGCTATGACTGGCTGATATTGTTGTTATTGGCTGCAACAATAATAACAAAAATATATATACTAAGTAAAGCTGACACAAACATTATTATTATTTTTTTGTCTATATTCATAAGTCGATTCTTAACAACAAATTTATAAATAGAACTAAGAAAAACGTTATCAATTGTAAGTATATCCTGGTAAATGTTTGCATAAAATATGTTTTGGTTATCTCTGCTGTTAGACAAATGCAGGAATAGTATTGTTCATTGATGAGAACTTCTGGATGTTGAAGTAAAAGTATGTTGTAGTAAAGAAATAATATGAATTTATATTAAAAAGATGACTTCCTGAACTAATCCTCGTAACAAGATTGTTTTATAATATAAACAGTTGGTCTTGCAAAAACAAATAAAAAAATAATTTGTATTTCGTTATTGCAAATCACAAGAAAATGTCACTCTTTTACAACATTAACATTTTCACTTAAACCTATTTTATTTCAATGCATTTAAATAGAATTATATATTTTCATGATAGCAACGTTTATAGTTCTGTTTAATCATTTAATGATTATCCACAATGAAGATTTTAGTATGGTTCACTGAATTATAATATGTATTTAAATATTTTTTTTTTATGAAATTATATATATGAAAAATTCAAACATTTACTTTATTCTACGGCTAATACGTTAATTCTACAACTATTTTTAACTTTTATTTGATTTTAAGTCATATTTTGTTTTGCATAACTGTTAAATGTTTGTTTTTGAAAATGTTAATGTTTCCTGAAGTATAAAATATTTGTTTTTGACTATAATTTGATTTTACACAACTATTGTATTTTTATCTTTAATCATATTTATTTTCTGCATAACTATTGAATACACATTTTTGTGTATAATAAACAGAGTGGAATAAACAGAGTTCTTAATAAGTTTTGTGGTAAAGATATATTAAAAAAAAATTGCTTACAGATCTGGAACATTTTAGCACAATAGTAAACTAATTGGACTAATTGTACATAAATTCTAAACCATTGAAAATAAAATTGTTTAAAATTTTACTAGGAAGCCCTAAAAAGTGCAGCACAAATTCTATCAAACATTGGAAATATCATAAATTTTATTTGAATAACTCTGTAGATTTTGATATTACGCGTAATTTTGACTAGCATTGTACATAATCTTCTAGTTTGTAAAAATTTTTATATGATCAACTCTAAACCATAACTTTTGAGTATAATAAAAGGAATTTAATGTGTCATAAAAAAAATTAATAGTTTCTTGAAGGCCTAAAATCAAAAATCTTATATATATATATAAATAAATATATATAAATATAAAGATAATAGAATTATATTTTTAAGCGGCATAGAAACTTTTGTGGTCGAACGAAGGGTTTGAAAAACTAAAAAATTTAATTATTTCCTGTAAAGAAATCATAAGAGGCGATGCAGTTTGAATCTGGATGCGGTAAGATGCCTTCTTCTAAGATATTTTTTTTTGCGATATTTTCAATAAACAAATTATGTGCTTTTTTCAAATATTTAGTATTGGAAACTCGGAAATAAAATATATGATAAAATGATATTATTAAATGATGAAAACATTGTGAAATCGTAAGAAATATTATAAAACAAAGTTATAAATATGATTAAACAGAATCATTAAATGATGATAAAATGGAATCAGAATAATGATAACATACAAATATTACTTATGTTCGAACATGTGAAAAATCTAACAGTTTGAATACCCTAATATGTAATGAGCACAGTGGTTCCAAAGCTCTTTTTGGAGATATGTTGTAGATATTTACCTCAATAATCCTTCAAAGTTGCTTATCTCGGTATGTAATTTAATTATCTGATTTTATTGTGATTTTATATTCATTATATTGAAATTTCAATAAAATATCTCATTGCTCCGATCATCTGAAATTATATTTAGGTATCTTAAACTGTTCAAAAGTTAAACATTTCTACAAAAAACGTTTTGGGTAGCCCTGTGAATCATTAAACCTCCATAAATAGTACAACTATAGATATCACAAAAAAAAAAAAAAAAAAAAAAA
>MINK01172848.1:0-22064 GCA_001735545.1 Phormia regina
TTTTTTATAAATAATAACTAGAAAAATAAGCCTTAGAGCAAAAAAAAAAAAAAAGAAATATTAGCTTTTTTCTGGACTTATATTTTAGGACATTTTCGATATTTTTAAAACGCAATTTAGCAATTTGATTTCCTAACTCCTGACAACACTGACCAAGAGTAGAAGTTTACAATTAGGCTTTAACTTATAACTTGATCAGTAAACGACCCTAATGTTTAGTTATGATGTTTTAAATTGTATAAATAGTAGTTTGAACTTATAGGTACATAAATATTTTAATTTTCAAGGAGATTCAAAATTGATTAAAATTTTGTTTTATTGATTAATAAATCGATGCAAATTCGATGTTATTTTACTATAATTATTTGTTAAAATTTTATTTGCTAGGTTAACTATTTATAATTGTATTGGGTTTTACAAAGTTTATAATGCTAAACACATCCCCTTAAGATCACATTAGTTACCATAGTTTAAAATATAAAATGTTAGTTGCAGTTTTAATTTTTGAAATTTTGAAATTTAAAAACTATATATATGCTAAAAAAGTACCAAAAATAATTATAAAACTGCTAGAAAAAGTGTCAGGTACTAGATTTTTTTTTTTTTTGGTGTTAAATGAGTTTAAAAAGTGCTAAATTGGCAACACTGCTAAGGAGTATATACAAATGTTATACAAAATTGAGATTGGAATTTCAAACAGTTAGAGGAAAATGTTAACGTTTTTTTTTTTTTTTTGTAAGTCTGAGGTACCACATTTCATCTTTAATAGTTCCACTTCTGGGCCACCTTTCCAAACTTCAAATTTTAGCGGAAAAAATACATTACAAATATGGAGTTGAATCAGATGTTCAAGTGAGGGAGTTGTGATTCAATTTAGGAGCAGAATGTATGAATTTAATATAAACGTTTTAGACTGCTTATTTAAATAATGTCCAAATATGTATTAAAAAGCTTATTTTTCGATTCCGAAAGCAATATTTTCGTTATTAAAAATTTATTATTATTATCGAAACATTGAGAACTGACTGCCAAAATATCGTAACCGACATGTTTTGATGAAAATCTTTAATTTAGAATCATTTACAAGCTGTTAAAATTTCATCGAAATATCATTTGAGATTTATAGCGAAAGCATTTTCGCGTTAATTTCAAAAATAAGTAAAATACAAACAACTTTTAAAAGACAGTTAAATTATATTATGGGGTGACAAATAATATTGAATTTAAAAAGGCATTGATTATGAATTTGAATTGATCTATTGACTGGGAAGTCCTGAAAAAATAACAACTTCTTTTAACCAATTAAATCTATTTTTGCGTGAAATAGGCAAAAATATTGGCAGATCTTTTTATGTTACTTTAAAATTGGTAAAAATGGATGTTTAAATAAGTGCGACTGGAATAATGACCCCTTAATATGAATTTCTCAATAAAATATATATCAAATGAACTGAAAAAATGGATAAAAAATTTAATGAACAATATTAAAAGCGGTAAGTAGCACGGTAAAGTGTTGCTGCTTTTTTAATAAATATCCTATGAAATATGTTTTTTAATGATTACATCGTAAAGTTGTTTAATATTAACAAATTGTGATAAATACGATATTTAAAAATTTACTACATATCAACATTTCTCATTGTCTCTAAAACAAAATGTTTAAAAGGTAACTAGGACCGGAGTAATACAAGTGTCAGTTATATATTGTATAACCGTATAAATATTACATTCAATAGTCGACGAAACAATTTATTATATTTATGGAAAATGTAATTGAATTCTGTAGGCTTTACAGAATAATTTAATATGTTAAAAATTTCAAGGAAAACTAATGTGTATTAAGATTTGAATTTTAAATTTGACTTGAAGTTAATAATAGTTTAAAAAGAACGTTTAAACAATTTGCACTCTCAACTTGATATTAAATGGCTTAGTTTTTAGCAATGAGATGATAACAATAACATTTCGAAATTTGACAGTTAAAAACGCTTAAAGTTTTCAAATAATTCTTAACATAATGTTAAACCTTTGTGTTTGTTGAGATAAATCTGTAAAGATTAAAAAATAATGTATTATTCTGTCTTAAGATGTTTTGTGAAACAATTATTTAAATAGAATTTTAATTGTTCAACTTTCATGAAAAACAAATCTTTTTCGACGAGATATGTACATGAAATCTAATATTTTCTAATTTTTGTTATTGTAGACTATAGTTAAATAATTTAATTAGTAAATTGTAGTTAATTTTAATAATTTATATTTTATTTCCCTTGATAATTGTTAGTTATTATTGTTATTCTATTATCTCTTATTCCATGTTTTACCACAACCACTTTCATCACTTTCATCAACCACAACAAAAACAACCTCACATATCTCACAAACCAACAGCAACCCCCAATGCACCAAGGACCACCAATGGTACCACAACAAGGTATGCAAGGTCCACCACGTTTTGGTCAACAACAACCACAATGGCCGGGACAACCGCGGCCTAATGGACCTCGTCCAGGACCGTTGAATGGACCACCACAACGTCCGCAAATGGTAAAGAACTTCATGATGATAGTAATTATATTAAAGAAATACTAAATTATTAAAAAACAACAAGAAAATTAAGCATTCAGAATATTGAGATAATAACAGATAAGACTATGATGAAATAGGAATATTTTGAAAATAATATAATGCCCGTAATTTGAAAATTGTAAAAGAAAAAAAGTACAAATTAGCTAAATAAGGATATTGTATTGTGTGTCCAATGAATTTAATAGGAAATGTGCATATATGTAATTAATTTTATTTAAAAATTCTAGTTCCAGGGACCTCCAGGTGGTATGCCGATGCGTGGCCCACGACCTGATTGGAGACCACCAATGCATGGTGGTTTCCCACCACAAGGTCCACCCGGTGGCCCACCACAAGGACCTCCTCATATGCAAGGACCACCTAGGGGTCCTCCTGGTGGTCCACCACAGATGGGTGGTCCTGGTGGCCCACCTCCAGGTGGACCTCATGGCGGACCAGGCGGTCCTGCACCTCATGTAAATCCAGCATTCTTTAATCAACCAGGAGGAGGACCACCACAACATCCAGGCGGACCACCCATGGCTGGCGGTCCACCACATGGACCACCTGGTCCAGGTCCTCAGCAAGGAATGAATATGCCACCACAACACGGTCCACCACCACACTTTGCCCAACAAGGAGCACCTCGTGGACCCTGGCCGGGACCTCCGGGTCCGGTTAAACCTCAAGGACCTTTCCCCGATCAAGCTGCCCTAGGTCCACAATTGAGCGAAGCAGAATTCGAAGAAATTATGGGGCGTAATCGTACTGTCAGCAGTTCAGCTATAGCTCGTGCTGTTTCCGATGCCGCTGCCGGTGAATATTCCAGTGCTATTGAAACGTTAGTCACAGCAATCTCACTGATCAAACAATCGAAAGTGGCTCATGATGAGCGTTGTAAGATTTTAATAAGTTCACTACAGGACACTCTACATGGCATCGAAACAAAGAGTTACAACAGACGTGAACGCTCTCGTTCACGAGAACGATCTCATAGACAAAGACCTCGACGTGAGAGATCATCCTCACGATATCGTGAAAGATCACGAGAAAGAGAACGTGACCGTGAAAGAGACCGTGATCGTGATGGAGGGTAAGTTTTGGAAAATAATGCAATAAAAATATTAAAATTAAGAGAAAAATACACATCATAGTAAAATCTAATGAAATATTCAATTTTAATTATAATCTACAATTTTTTCAGTTATCGTGAACGTAGTAGAAGTCGTGAACGTGAACGCCCCAGCACAAATGATCACTACAGAGATGATAGTTCTAGCCGATCTGCACGTGCTCGTAAATCACCAGAACAACCAAGCGGAGATCCCAGTAATGAAGCTCCTTCTAAACGCAGTTATTATGAAGAACGTTATCGAGGATCTGATCGTGAAAGAGAACGTGATCGCGACCGTGATCGCGAACGCGATCGTGACCGTGATCGTGAGCGTGAACGTGATAGAGAACATCGTTCAAGGCATTAAATATATACGTATATATATGAAATAATAAAATACAAAGAACTAAATCTTAGATGTAACATATAAAAATTATCTTCATTCACCAACTTATGGAAAAAAAAACAATACTACAATTAAAATATAATAAATAAGCAGTAATTTTTATCAATATTTTCTAAACATATATTTGGAATTCTTCATTTGAAGAAGATTTAAAATTAATATAATAATTGATTGAATGGATCCATCAACAGCTAATATGTTGAGAAATATCTATGAAGAAAAATTAATCAATTACAATTTGTAAAATGTTTTCAATAATAACAAACAAATAATTTAACTGGACGTAGAGAACAAAATACAATTTATAATAACATGATCTTCACGCTGTTTAACAATAACAACTACAAATCTGGCCTTTTTGTAATGGATACATGGAGACTATTTCAAGGGCTCTTTCTAATTTCTTCTCATTATTATTAACTACATATACACACGTTGTTTGTAAATTGATATTTCAGTTTATTAATAAAAAAAAGAAAATATATAATATTATCAATTAAAAAAATCTTGAAAAGCTAAATTTTAAACAAAACTTATTTAAAAACGCTGTATTTTTTTCATTAGATATTACAATATTTAATTAGTTTATAATGTAAATATTTCTAATTTTAATTATTTAATATACAAATACCTATAAAAGCTCATTTGAAAGAAACCCATTATAATTACAAGATTTAAAAAAACTAAAGTTTGAAGTGAAATTAATTAAAAATTTTGAGTGATATCATCGGTACGCTAACGAAATGTCCAGTTCAAAATGACATTCTCAACGTTTTATCAATTGTCCAATTTTATTGTTACCAAATTTAAATATATTCTCAAATATGTATATTATTAGTTTTGATATTATTAAAGGATTAATGTTAAAAAAAATTGGTGTTCCCGTCTATTGTAGCTTTATTTAGCCATATAAGGCCCCGATGGACTCGGTTCTGTAAATGAAGAATTAATTTAAAAAAAAAGCGTTTAAAAATACTTAAAATTTTTCGTCAGCGCACCGACGATATGTATAATAATAAAGAGAAAAATCTAAAATTTGAATGCAGTTAATACCTGGAAAATTTTACTCCACACTATAATTATCTACATAAAACATAATGCCGAAGTTACTTAGTCATGAATCACACACAGCAATTTTGATTTCGTAGGCAAGAGAGGTTTTACTTTTTATTAAAATCTTAATATTCTTTTCACTTGATCTTATTATTTTTATTCACTTAAACATAATATTCGACTTGAAACTGTTTGTCAAATATTTAAATAGGTCCTACAATCATTTAACAGAGAAAATAAGAAAATATTAGACTTCATGGGTCCTAGATTAGGGATGTAAATTTTATAGCACAATTGTGTTGTGTGAATTCACATATATTCTTATGTCCTTTTATTTAATTGTAATAATGTTTTAAGGCAAAATTGGCGAAATAATCGTTTTATTTTCTACTTCAATATTGAAGAAATAATTATTTTATATTTTAAGAAAGCGAAAGTGAATGAAAAATAAGTAACAATAAAGAACCATGTATATATAACTGACGTTAAAGTCATATTTTCTTTAACTGCATTTTTTCACTCTCACAAACAGAACTATACTTTTAGTCATTAACATTCCTATAATAAATAAATATTTCGAAATATTGCAAACGTAATGAAAAACTCAATAAACCCCCAACCTTTTTGGATGGTGGGTATAAAAAATTGCTGTATGTGAACCATGACACTGCATTGTCTGAACGTATTCTTTTAGACACCTCAAATTAATACAGTTAACAAATTTTAATAATAATTTGTACATCTTTAGTAATACGATATGTTATGATGAATATATTTTTTATTAAAAATCAAGGTTAGTATTAAAAATAAGATATAATGAAATATAATTCAGATTTTTTTATTTTAAAAGTATTATTTTTTTAATTTTGATAGTTATATTTATTAAAGTATTAAAATATGATATATTATGTATATATTAATTATAACAAATCTAAACTACAACTTTTTTTTTTAATTTTGGAATTATAGACTTTTTGTGACTATTTTCATTTTTATACCTTATTTTTTCAAGTTATTTTTCTTCTTGAATATTTTATGTTGTTCGTCTCAAAAAATATATGTATGTAATATACATATATACAACTCAATGAAACAAGTATATTAATTATTATTTAACAGACAATCTATTTACGAATTATTTGACAGTTATTTTTCAATACTTTAATACACATTATTAAAGTTATTTTCCTACATAATTTTAATAAACCAGATACCCCTTTTTATGATTAAACAAATATACCAGCAAACTCGAAGCTTCAACTTACTGCATATTTTTTTCAAAAAATTATTTTTGTTTTTAAATAATTAGTGAGAACAATTTTTAAATTAATATTTGTCACATGCACCAAGAAAATCAATTCTTGCTTACCAAACTGAAATTATGAATTTAAACTTTGCATTATTTTCTTAAAAACTAGTGATTTTTTATATTAAATTTCAATTTATTTTTAATTATTCTATTAATTAAGAACTGATTTTTATTTTATTTTGGATTTGAGAAATATTCAGTACAAATTATAAACAACACAATTATATTTTTAAGAGAATATCAATTTAAAGTGAATTTTATTTGAATAATTTATTAAGGTGATTACCAGTTATCTGTGATATTTAAACTATTATTAGCTAAACAAATTAATAAATATTTAACTGATTTTTGAATTCTATCTTAATTGGTACATTTAAAATTTAACTAAATTTTAATTATAAAAAACTGGTAGGTACAAATATATTTAATTTTTTAAATTTATGCAAATATTTTTAATAGTATTAGAAGTTTTACGCTATTCAAAATCAAATTTCAAATTTTATATTTTTGTGGAAACGACAACACATTTTTGTAAATAAAATATTTTAAAACTTAAATCTAAAAAATGAAAATTTGCTAATAATATTAATATACAAAATAAATAATTTAAATAGTTAAATTTCGAATAATGTTATTTTAGAATATCTCAGTTATTTATTAACCGATTTTACTAATTTTTTAGCGATTTTCTAAGGAATATTTCACATAATTTGATGTATAAAACATTTATATCCGATAACTGGGGCTTTCTAAAAACTGATTTCAACAGACTCCCCTGTCAATAAGGATCTAGAATATATACTTTTTAGGGTCTAAGCTGAATATTGTAGAAATTACAAACGGAATGACAAACTTATATATACATACCTTTTACACCTGTGGTGAAGGGTATAATACGTGTAGATTTTTATGGTTAAAATTAAAATTTGTTTTTAAACTTCAAAAAGTTTTTTCTTTCAATTTATAACGGTATATTCCCTTTGAACAAAACATTTTTTAATTCACTTTGAATAAACAAAATAAAATTAATTCTTAATGAATTAACAATAAAGCATTAATAAATTTCAATCAAAAGTTTTTAAATGGTATTTTGGAATGAAAAACTAATATTTTTTAATTCATAATTAAGATTTAAGGGAATTAAACTAAGGTGTAAATTACTATTTTTATATTAAAAATGAATGAATTGAAAATTTTGAAAAAGGACTGTTTATATTTAATTTATTTATTTAGAAACAAAGCGAATTTATTATAGATTGAGAGCCAGATATTTTATATGACAATTACAAACTTGGATTCTATTTATTCTTGAGACGATTTATCGTCATTAAAATAATGTTAAAGTATTTTATCATTTTATTGGCTTATTCAATTTTTTAAATACATTTTTTCTTAGAAAACACAAAAAAATGTAAAACAAATATACTGGAATATAATTTTTCTCTGGAACTGTATATGTCAAAAACTGGTCAAAGGAGATCATCTACACGTACCAAAAAAAATTAAGATTTTTCTCCATGTCAATATCAGTTGTAGATCTGGTGTAAAACATACCTTTTAACGCTGCAATACATAGCATAATTATAACGCGCCGTCCACACATGATTTTTTCATGTTCTAGCAATAAACAACATTCAATTTGATGTTAATATTAATTTTTTCAATGTTTAAACATGGTTATTTTAACATTTGCTTAAACAACGGTGTTTAAACATCAAAAAAATTAATATTAATATCAAATTGAACGATTTAAATTTATCATTAACATGATGTTAGTGTTAATGTTAAATATTTTATGTTAGGTGAAGACGGCTAGTAAAGTTTGACAGATGTAACATCCAAACAAAGCAAAAAAAAAAAAAAAATCAGCTGATAACTGACTTTACCTGTTAAATATGGATTGGCAACAACTGACGTGTCCCATCACCACAATTGATTACTTTTTTCACAATTTCACCACAGTCATAATAATTGTCAGCAATAAATAAATACAGTCACACAATTAAGAAAAAATAAAATACACAATTGAAAACATCTAGAAGGAAAATAATCATAACAAGTGTCATTTTAAAAGAAATATAAAATTAAACAAAATAAAATTTTGAAAATACATATTTTGGAAAGGATTTTTTAATCAAAATTTTATTAAAATATTATCAAAATTATTAATTTCGTAAAATAAAGACAAAAAAAAAAAAAAAATAAAAGGAAAGCAGAAACAGACATCGCAACAATGGCATCTATGACGGATAGATTTAATCAGTTCATAAACGGATTGAATGACAAATAGTAAGTACAATATGATGCATAAAACCTGATGAACAAATCTTTTTGCTATACATTTGAAATATGTATAATTGAAAAATTTTACAACAAATATACATATTTAGATATTTTGTGTGTGCATTTAATGCAGCTCACGAAAATTTTTTTATTTTTGTATATAGCAGTTCAATTTTCTAGTTTATATTTTAGTTTGTAATAATATGTCACTGACCTTTTTCAATAATTGCTGTATGTTATTGTGTAATGATAAATTGTTAATAAACATTTAATTTTTTTTTATTTTTCTTATACGAGTGCGTCCTGACTCATGCGGGGTCACCACTTTATATTAAAAAAAAAATAAATAACTAAAAAAACTATGACGTGGTGTTCTTACCAAAGTCCATATTTTTTGCCAATTATAATATTTTATAACTCTTAGTTATTACGAGTATAACTAACTATTCGTATTGTTATTACCAAACGGGTATTGTTTTTGAAAATCCTGGAATTGTGGATTTTATAATTTCAAGTCCTGGGATTTTTTCGGGATTTATTTTTCAGCGAAGTCGCTTTTAGACATACCACCGAGTTAAAAGTATCTCCGCCCGGCCAAAGGCCGGCTATTAATTAAAAATATTTTTTTGCACTAAAAATAACAGAATATTTAAAAAAAGTTGTGTTCACAAAACATTTAAATTTTTTATTTTATTTTTATCAGGGATCGTTGACAAGGCTTTTCTATTTTTGTACTGAATATTTTCATTTTGGTAAAAGAATTGCCTAGATCTGCTCTTGAATGTGATTGATTGCAAATCATTTTTGAATCATTCATTTTAATTCAAAATCAATTCAATTCAAATGAATTGGAAATAAATTGCAATTCACTTTTACCAAATTCATTTGAATTGCCTCACATTTCATTCAATTAATTTGTTTGTGAAAGGAATTAATTCAAAATTTATCTAATTCGTAATAATTAACTTTTTGGGAGTTTCGAAGCTCTTGATCACTTCACTAATTCACATTAAAAATTAAATTAACATAAAGATAGTCAGAATAAAAAGAGCGTATATATGATCCAAATATCAAGGATTATATTATTAAAGAAAAAGTTAATAGATATTTATGTGAGAAAAAAACCTAATTGAATTGTCAAAAACCTAATTCATAGAACAACGAAATACATGTAGTCACATACATTTTGCTTGTGTGTATTCTACAGGGTGTCCACTTATAGTTATTTTATAATAAAATAATAAAAAATCTTTAACCCTCGATATCTCCGTAAATACGCATTTATATGGAAAAAGGCTTAATTTTGTTGATCACTCATTTTTCTTACCAAATTCGAAATTCAAAGAAATAATAAAAAATCTTTAACCATCGATATCATCCTTAATACGGCTTTTAATGGAAAAACGGACCTTAATTTGTGATCACTTCTTTTTCTTACCAAAAATCGATCTAGTTGTACCCATTTTGTAATACTGTATTATAAATAAAAATATTTAAGACTAAAAATAAAAAGGTGGAAAAAATGTGAAAAAAGGCGAGAAATCTCGAGAATGTATAAAATTGAAAAGTTGGAAAAAGTCCAATATCAATTATACCAAAATTAAAAAATATCAAATCTCGGTTATTTATAAGCCGATTTATATATATCGTATATTTGCTCCCTGATAAAAATATGGCTCTAGCACATCTGGAAGTTTTTGAAAGCTCTGGAGAGAAAAAAGGCTTAATAAACGATTTCTGCTCTCTAATAGAAATTTAGAAATTCGTGTCCGTTAGGATTCGTGGGAGCTTCAGAAACTTCTGGAAAGTGAAAAATGCTTAGCAAATTAAATATATTTTTTTTATAAGCGAATATCCCCTTCATATTGTATAAATTAAAAACTCGTATAAGGTTATACAAAAATAAATTTAGAAATTAAAAAATTAAAATTTCTCTGATCCGCGTGTTAACTAAGAACTGATCATTACAAATAAAAACGTTTCCTGTAAAGTTTCAATTATGAACAGAACTTCCCATTACAATAACAAATTATTCCTTTTATTTTTTGCTTTAAAATATATAAATTATTGGAATAATAAATCGATTAATTTTAATTCTTGTAATTATATTTTATAATCATTTTATTGAACAACAAATTTCTATTTTTCAGTGAACCCCATGTTCGCCAACATCTCGCTAAAGTTTATATGATGCTTTGCGGCACAGCAGCCATAACTGCTACGGGTTCCATGTTACAAATGAAAAATATTTTAGATTTGGGCATTCTAGCTGCTATTGCTTCATTATTATTGGTTTTGGGTCTACATTTTTATCGTGATAATGGAAAAAATTACTATAATCGTGTTGCCATGTTATATGCATTTGGTTTTTGTTCTGGTCAAACAATGGGACCATTACTACAATATGTTGTTAGCGTTGATCCATCCATAATAGTAACAGCATTAGTTGGAACTGTGGTAACATTTGCATCACTTTCCTGTGCAGCACTTTTGGCAGAACGTGGTCAATTTCTATTTTTGGGTGGCATTTTAGTTAGTGTTATCAATACCATGACTTTGCTGAGTATTCTAAATATGTTTTTCAAATCAATGTTTGTACAAAAGGTAAGTGTAATTATTAAATGATAAGATCATAAATAAAATCATAAATATTGATTATATTCATTTAATTTCTCCTTTTTTTTATTTGTATAGGGTCAACTTTACATTGGTGTTTTCGTTATGGCCGCTTTCATATTATTTGATACACAAAATATTATTGAAAAAGTTCGTATTGGCAATCGGGATGTTGTACAACATTCATTGGATCTATTCTTTGATGTTTTAAGCATGTTCAGACGTTTACTAATTATTTTAACACAAAAGGTAATAAATATGAGGTATTTTCTATTAAAATAAAATAAAGCCCTGAAAATTCCCTTTGATAACTTAATTTCCATTTCATCACAAATAAAATTTTCTAAAACTCTATACAAAATGTTTTCGTAATAAACTCAACTATAGTAGAAAATATTTATTATTCTGGTAGAAATCCATTTCAAAAATTTTAGATTCGACAAAAAATAATGTATGCCTGATAAAGTCTTACTAACTTTTTCTTAAGTTAGTAAACCTATTAAAACATATATTATTTTTAGTATTAAAAAAAATGAACTAAAAAGTTATAAAAGTATTAGAAATGTGATTTTTAAAGAACTCTAAATTATATTTTGTTTTAAAAGAGTTTATTTGTTATTTCAGCTTAAAGATATTATATTTGCATAAGAACTAAACCAAATCTATAATACTTAAAAAAATGAATTCAAGCAAAATTTCCAAATAAAAATCTCAATTATATGGCTTAATAAAATGTAATGAAAATATAAAATAATATTTGTTGTAGTTTCCTTTTTATCATCTTTTAAATATTAAATTTTTATTTATTTTTTAATTTCAGGAGGAACGTAAACGTGAAGACCAACGTAAACGCCGCTAGATAATACAAACATTTTTATAAGAAACTATTTTAGTGGCAATTTTACTAATTTTACAGATGCATTCATTGTTAGCTAAAAAAAACTGAGCTGCTGATAAACTTTTACTTTTTAGCTATTGATTATTTCTTTACGGTGGGAAATGGTCGTTTTTTTTAATAATTTAACATATATATATATTTTTTTTTTTTGTTAAAAATTATGTTAATGTGATCATATATCTTTAATTTATTTATCATATCACTCAATTTTCTCAAAATTATTACTGTAAAAAAGTTTTATTGTTGAATTATAAATAAAAAATAAAATACATAAATTAAAAATAAAACGAAAACTTGTGTATTAGAATTAATATAAAAAAGTATTTTATTTATAAGGCAAAATATTAATTTAATTAGTTTTTATCTATTTGTTTCTATCAAGTGATTATAATCTTTTAACCCGTTTTCTCCAATTATTTTAATTAATGTAAGTGCTTTTTCTTTTTCGCCACAAACAACCAATTGTTCTATATTTGAATTTAGTTAGCTGTTGAACTTAATTGCTGTTATTATTAATAACATAAAAGAGTCGCCATGTCGCAATATTCGGTGCAATCAATACTTTTTCATTTTTCTCATTTATTTATAATGTGTAAAATTTTGGGTTTATATCCTTATAATTTACAAATATTTCAACAATATCGTGAATTAAAAAAATCCACAATTGGAACAATTTGTGTTGTTTTCTCTATGATTGTTATAATTGCCTTATATAATTTATTAATATTTTCGTTTTCTGAACAGGATAACGCTTTGAAAACTTCACAAAGTAAGTGTAATTAGATTAAGAAAAAGTATTACTACCTAACATTGGAGTAGTAACTATAATAATATTCCGTATATAAAATTAATATTTAACAAGAAAATGATATTCGATTGTACTGAGTATTTTTGGTGAATTCTGCAAAACTCAAAAATTTAACTAATTCTTTTATTATTGTCTACAAATCTGCATGTTTTATTTGAAATTTATATTATTTTTTTAACCCTCCGTCATGCACATGTATTTACGAATTTAACTGTGATTTAAATATTTTTCTAATTTAGCTAGGAGTTTGAGTCTCCAGGTACCTTCTACAAATATTGTTAGGTATCGTTTTATGAAAAAAAAAAAAAAACGCATTAAAAAAACAACAAACAAAATTTATGTGGATTGTTTCATCTACACGTAACGTAGCACATGTATCTGGCCAGATACACACACATTTTGTAAGAAGAATACTGTACTTTAATGGTATTTTTTTATTTTTTTTCTCTGCGTTTGGTTCTTCCAAATATTAAAAACCGAATGAGCAACATTCACATAACTACTAAATTTAATTGAAATAAACATTATAAGAACTATTTTTTTTTTTTTGAAACACAAAAATAAAATTTTTTCTTGTTTTCTCATTAGCTTTTTTTGAACGGGTGGGTGGTTTAGCATGTACTAAGAACAAAAAAAAAAAATATATATATAAATTTTATATCTGCCTGGCGTGATAATAATATAACAATGTAATATTATCACTAAAATAGCATATTTTTCATATAAATATGCTGAAAAACATAGTGTATCTGGCCAGATACACGCGCTACGTACGTGAATATCGGAACATGTGCATGACAGAGGGTTAAAGAATATTTTTACAATTTTGAAAATAATGTATGTATGAAAAAGGTTTACTAACTTTTTGAATGTAAATTTTCATAAAAAAAATATAATAAACCTTTATAATCCGTAAATGTTAATAACCTCATAAATTAGACTGATTTTCTCAAACTAATTCTCAAAATAAAAAAATTGTACGATTTTTAAAATATTAAGAAAAATAAATAAATAGAGAAGGGTAATGCAACTAATCAAATCAGCACATATATATCCACTCGGAGACCTAAATGTCCATTCTTGGGAGGAAAAGAAGTATTTGAAAGCAAAGACGAAATATAAGACCAAGAAAAGATAAGAATCGTTCACTTAAGCGATCACATTTTTTTTTTAATGGAACAAATTTTACAAATGTTTTCTTTACGATGATGATGTTACGACCTTTTGGTTTTTATGATTATTGATCTTGAAGATGCATATGCAAAGTGACCTGAGGGTTTTTAACAAAACGGGGGACCCGGTTTGATAAAAAATAGTGATACTTTTTAATTTGATAGAAACAGTTTTTCTTAAATAAAAAATAAAAGCATTAAGTTAAAATAAAAATCATGACGCATGGTTTTCGTTAATACTAACTTTCGCCCATGTGATGGAAATCACGCGATTCTAATTTTACATGCAATTCGAAAATCTCCAAATTTATAAAAATTTGCTGCAGTTTTGTCAGCTGTTTTTTTTTTTAATGGCTAATGTATAAAAAAAAACAAGAAGGAGAATAAGAATAACATTTTAGTTAGGGGTTATCAAATCGACTTTCGAATAATCGAACAATCGACTTTTTGTTGTAAAAAGTCGAAATCGTCTTTTTGATTTGAAAATTGTGGATAATCGACTTTCTTGATGCCAGAAGTCGAAAATAGTCGAAAAGTCGGAAAAAGTCCAAAATAGTAGGAAAAAATCGAAAATAGTGGGAAAAAATCGAAAATAGTCGGAAAAAGTCGAAAATAGTCGGAAAAAGTCGAAAATAGTCGGAAAAAATCGAAAAGTGGGAAAAAATCGAAAATTAAAAAAAGTCGAAAAGTCGAAGAATCGACTATTTGAAAATGAAAAAAGTCGAAAAGTCGACTTTTTGTTCAAACTATAAAACCCTAATTTTAGTGAGAGTTGTGTTCACAGACAACAATTTTTCTTTCCGCAATTCTGACTATGTAGACGAGAGAGGTAGAGTATGTAAAATTTTAGTATGCTCTTCTCCTCTCTCTCCTATAAACTTAGAATTGCAGAAATTGCTGTATGCGAACCCGGGCTTATTATTTCGTGATTTCAAAACGTAATCGCTTGTTTAATGCTATTCTCATCGCACAACCGAATTAAAAGCAAATTGTTTATATAGTTGAAACTACTTATTAAAAAAAAAACAATACCAAAATTTTCATGTTAATCTTGAGATTAAAGTTCTGGTCAAAACTTCTTTTTAAAATAGTACATTTTATTAAATAAAATTAGTACAAATTGATTTTTTAAATCAAATACAAATTTTCTTCCGGATTGAGTTTTTAAATCTAAAAATCAATATAAATTTTTCTCCAAAAATGTATATTTTATTCTAACATTCTTAAATTAATGAACATTTTAAACCTATTTCATGAAAAAAGCTAAACTCTTTTGACTTTAGATATTTCAATCACTCCACATACATAGAAATTTTTATTTGTCACGTATTTGCATATGTATTTAACATTTTTCTGTGAAACGAAATGTACATTTGTATTTTCAGGTACTTTAACATTGGTTATCGGTATATTTCTAACGTATATTGGTCTTGTAATGATGGCAACCGATCAATTAACGGCTTTACGTAATCAAAAAAGTTTAGGTCAACTTTACGATCGTATACGTATAGTTGATGAACGTTTACTTCGTGAAGGATGCTTAGTTAACAATACAACATTACGCAAACGTATTTCGATTATGATTGTTCTTGTAATTATATGTGAATTAACTATAATGCTATCAAGTTATATAGTTCTAATCGATTATACCAAATGGAAATCATTGTTATGGATATTTTCATGTTTACCCACGCTTTACAATTCACTAGATAAAATATGGTTTGCGGTAACATTGCACGCACTTCAACAACGATTTTTAGCCATTAATATAGCACTTAATGATATGGTCGAAGAACATGAACATTTTAAAGTCTCCTCTAAAAATCCTAAGAATTTTAGCGGCAATAAAAAAGAAAATATAGTAAAAGATTTTATAAGAGATGTTCAAGAGGAAAATTTGAGCTATTTATATACTGAATTAAGTGGAGCTGCTGCTATAGGTGCAAGTGATTTGACTAAATATAAAATGGGTAGAAATCGTATTATTGCGGTAGCACCGGTATCAACTTCTTTTAATAATTTCAATCAAATGTCGGTTAAGAAGAGCCGAGATACAACAAAGATAGTTTACGAGAGTCAGTTAAACGATGTGGTAAAGGTGGAAGAGAAACTAAATAATTTTTGTCAACTGCATGATGAATTGTGTGAAATTGGAAAAATGCTTAATGAACTATGGAGCTATCCGATACTAGTGCTAATGGCTTACGGTTTTCTTATATTTACGGCACAATTATATTTTCTATATTGTGCTACACAGGGGCAAGTAAGTAAAGGATTTATGTATTATTAGTCATTAAAAACAAAATTTTTTGTCAAAAGAGATGAACTTTTATTTTTTTTTTTAAATTTCTAGGATATACCCTCGTTATTTCTGTCAGCGAAAAATGCTTTTATTACGGCTTTATTTCTTTTCTATACAGCTGGCAAATGTATTTATTTGATTTATCTTAGTTGGAAAACTTCTTTGGAGTCGAAATGTACCGGTATATACTTACATAAATGTGGAGTTGTGGCCGATAATAATGAACTTTATGAAATTGTAATATTCATCAGTAAAATCTATATTGTTACTCATTTACTAGAAAAAACATTATCATAACTCAATATAATTAAGATATTTCTAGTCATTTAAATTAAAAAAAAAATTTATATTTTTTGGTTAAATTACGAATTTTAAATTAGTTATGTTTTTATCAATATGGAAAGTATTTTCATTATCAAAAGTGTTCTTTTTTAATTTGTAAATTTTGAGTTATGGTGATGTTATTGTTAATGATTTAACTAAGATTTTAGATAATGATATTTTTTAAAAATTTTACTCTTAGGTTAATCATTTGTCATTGAAATTATTAAATCATTCTGTGGATTTTTCCGCTTGTGGTTTCTTTTCCCTAAACATGGAAACATTATATGGAGTAATTCTGTTACAAAAAATTGTGTATACGATTTTTTCTTATAATTTTCTTTTTTGCTCTCTAGATAAGTGGTGGTATAACGAGTTATTTGATCATTTTGATACAATTTAATTTGGCAGCTCAACAGGCTAAAGAGGCCATGAATAGTAATAGCTCAAGTAATCGCTCATCAGATACTGATTCAGAGGAACAACAAGATATAACATCATTATCGAATCTAATAACAAGCACCATTTCAACTGCTATGACTACAACAGATATATAAAAAACAAACACAAATTACATTACCAGCACAAAGGCACATTTTTAAATCTACTTTAAATTCTCAAAATAAAGCTCATTATCATACAAATACATATATTTATTTCTTTTTTATCCTCTTCCATTAGTTCTAAAAAAAAAGAAGTTTTAGATTTAGATAATTAAACAATAAAAATATTTTTCCATTAAAAATGAAAAGTTTAATAAATTGTTGAAAGCGGTTACATTATTTTGGTCAAATATTTCTCAAATAAAATATCGAAAAATCAAAGTTGCAACATTTAAAAATAACTTTTCATTTTATTTACATCTTTTGAATAGAAGTTAGTTTAAACTTTATATATCTCAGTAAATATATCAAAATTATTTTGTTATAATTTGCTAGGTTTAAAAAATAATGAAAATATTATTTCTTATTTAAAAGAAATCATAATATTAAAAAAATATGTATGTTTTTAGAAATTCTATTTTAAACAGAGACCTGAAATTACAAACAAAAAACATAAAATTTAAAGTTTTCATTGAAAAAATAAAAAACATTATTTTCGTTCAAAATAGAATGTTTTTCTTTAGCCCGGGTTCATACACAGCAATTTTTCTTGACGCAATTCTGAGTTTATAGGAGAGAGGAGAAGAGAATACTAAACTTTTACATTCTCTTTATCTCTCTCATCTATAAAGTCAGAATTGCGGCAAGAAAAATTGCTCTGTGTGAACCCCGACTTACTGTTCAAAAACAAAATAATAAAATAATTGAAAAAAAAAAAAACATTTTAAGTAAAGTAAAAAATAATTTTGTACTAAAAAAAATGATTTTAAAAAAAGTTTTATTATGTATAATTTAAAAAATACCAATTTAGAAATGAATTCATTATAAATAACTGGAAATTTTATAGTTGTTATTGGAATTTAGATGAAATAAATACTTTGTTCATTTGTTCATGCGGATTATAGAAAAAAAGCAATAATTTCCTTTTTAAATGATATACATTTAGGGTGGCCCAATATTAAAAGTACCAATGCACCCTTCTCAAATGAAAATTTAATTCATTCTAAGGTACAGTTCTTCAAAAATTTGGTCCTGAAATTATCCTTTCGTGAGCTAGATCAAAATAAAAGAAACAATATAAAAATTTGGTATTTTAAGAAAAGACCAGATCCAAATAAGTCCAAAAATGTTCTTCGTCCAAATTTCATCAAATTATCTTCAAAATTGCGTAATGTACTATGCGCACGAGCTTTATAACTGTATACTTTAAAGTGTGGGTCCGAAGATTCTTTCTCTGCGTTACAATTTCTGCACAAACACCTATGGTGGTGTAGGGCATAGATTATAACATAGATATGAAGTTCAGTTGTCAAAAACCTAAGTCGATTGTCGATTGTCAAAAAAACATGAGTCTAAGAATGTGTTAGTAACAAATTTCATTAAAAACAAAAACAATTGTAGTACGTGTGCCTTTTTGAGTAATTTTTTTTTTCAATTGAGTTTTTTTTAAGCTTCATATCTATGTCAATAATCTATGGTGTAGGGTATAAAAAAAGAAAAACTCGTTTCGTTATAACTGCTATAGGATTATATTGTATTATTTTATTAACGATGAGAACATCTCTTTGTTTGCGATGAAAACATTAGTTAAAGATGAAAAACATCATTTGAAAATAATTTTTTTTTTTCATTATTTGTCTCAAAAATTTACCTTTTTTATCAATATTTTATTTTCAATTTCATAAATATTTGACTTTGAATTTCAATGAAAATATTTTTTGTAAAAAAAAAATAAAATAAAAAATGTTTCCGGTCCTTGATTTTAATGGATTGGAACAAAAAATATCCAACGAGTTTAAATTTCAAAATACGATTATTATATCAAATAAAATTTATAAAATTATATTTGAGAATCTTGACTGCAGTCTTAAAATATTAGAGAAAATGCGCGGTACCTGATATTAGCAATTTTTTAATAATTATTTATACATTTCAAGAAAATCTCTGAAAATTTGTTATGTAAAAGTCACACTAAGATTCGTGTGATTAGATCTTACCACACGTACTTTTAAACAATCTCTTATTTTAATAAAAACAAATAGGTAGGAGATTCACACAAATAAAGTAATTTTTTTCAATATGGTTGTGGTAGTGATTCTACCCGCCCATTTTTAGTGGGAATGTTTACGGCCTTACTTACTAACGGAATATCCAATTTCAGACCAAAGTGGATCTTTGTCGTTCTAAAACTGTCAATTATGACAATGTCATAATTTGTCTAGGAAATTATATTAATTTAGATCAGAATCCTACAAAGGTCTAAGTTTAAACTATTTTCATTTATAAAGTGATTTTTCGTAAATATTTGGCAAATTTCTTTACTATGGGCAAATCTTCCGTAGTTTGCTAAAGTTTTCATTTCAATGGGTAGTTTTTAATTTGAGTGATTTTATCTATAATTGAATTGGGCGATTTTGTTTCGGGTTATTTTATTAGTAATAAACCTTTACAGAAGTATAAATATATGTACATTTATATGAGAAAAGGTTAATCAATTAATTAATTATTAAAATAAAAACAGATAAAAGTCGTAAAAATAGAACCCGTCGCTTGCAATAGATTTTAAAATCTATTGGATTTAATTTGTAGAAGTAACCATTTTATTTTATTAATTTGCAATTTCTAAACTAAAAATACGAAAAACAAAAAACATTAACAACACAGAAAATTAAAAAAAAACAACTACTTTCCAACACTGACAGATAACAAAAACCTAAAACCTCTTATTTATGAAAATAAATTTCTTGAAAAAATTTGTTAAAATAGTTTATTGAAAAATGTCTGATAAATTTAAAGTTATTGATCATGCTACCTTTGCGAAAATACAACAAAGCAGTAATACTACTGCCGCCAAAACTCTTCCAAAGATACGCAATTCCAAATACAAACGTATGACTGCTTCAGAGAATTTCAATCTGTTGCAGTTTGTCAACAAAACAAAACGAGGAAAATTAAAAAAAGATGTCAGCTTTGGGATAAATGGAAAAACGATACAACGAAAACGTATTGTAGACTCATGTATAGTGCCCCTAAAGAAGAAAGGAAAACGGCGTGAGGACGGTAGAAAAAAACCCACTCGATTGAAAAAGTCTATATTACAATATCGCCAAAAGAAACGAGAACAGGCTCAGCTGGCCCAGGACCTAACAGAATCTATAGATAAATTATTAAAATTAGAATTAAAAGATGAGAGTAGTGGTTCAGAGAATAAAGAAAATAAATTTGTTGTGGGATTACATTCAAATACATTCCGAGAGTAAGTTTTTATAACTGTAAATTTAATTATAATTATGATTTTAGTTTATATTCATGGTTTGTTTATTAATTCTTATTAAGTAATTTGAAATTGTATATCTTATATTTAATAGCCAAACTTAAAAATAATTTAAATAATATGAATTTAACTTGTTTCATTTATAACAATTCATAATTCCCCTGTTTACTTTTCAGTTATTGCAACTGCTGTCGAACACCCGACTTGAAAAAACATTGCGAACAACTTATACGAGAATTAAACCATTTTCAGCGTCGTGCTTATGCTCAAAATCAAATAAAAGCTCGGGCTCACAAACGTTTTGTTATTGGATTTCGTCAAGTTCTAAGTTATTTACGTATCAATAAATTGAAATTAGTAATTATAGCTACAGACTGTGAGCATAATGAAGGAGATGGTAATATGTTTTATTTTAATTTTATGCATATATGATTTTTAATAATTTTATTTTTCTAAATTTTATAGTTAGCTTAGATGAAATTATTACAAATATTAAGACGGCATGCAATGATCAACAAGTACCAGTTGTATTTGCGTTTAGAAGACGGGAAATGGCTTATATTCTTTATAAAAAAGCATCTATTAGTTGTATTGGTATTTTAGATTATGATGGCGCTCGTGATACATTTTCACATTTAATGGAAGCTTTAAAGAATGCACGTGAAATGTATGAATCTCTTCTTTTAAAGAATTGAGGTTTAAATTTGTGTGATAAAAATAAAAATATACATAATTATGTATACACATAATTTGTTATTTACAATGCATTCCGACCTTTATTACCGTATAGGTATTGATTTGACATGTGGTGATAGAATTTTATAGAAGTTAAAGTTTAAATATGGGTTCAAAATATGGTATAATAGTATAAAGAAAAAGTCGATTTTACGACATTTTTAATTTTTAAATTGTTTTCCAAATAATTTCGACGTTTCGATTTTTTTTTTTGCAATTGTCATTGTCGTATTAAACTATTTTTTATTTAGTATGTCATGGCAAAAGTTTTATATGTATACACTTTGACATCAACGATAAAAAAAAAAAAATCCTACTATTTTCGACTTTTCGAATTTTTCCGACCATTATTGACTTATCGACTATCCGACAACAAGAACGTCCATTTTTTGAAAATTTTCGGACCAAATGATCGATTTTGACTTTTTCCAACAAAAAGTCGATTGTTCGATTATTCAAAAGCCGATTTTATAAAGCCTACTTCATAACATACCATCTACTCATGGACACTAACAGAGTGTCGAATTTGAGAATAACCATTTTGTTTATATTACATCTTAAACAAGGGGTAAACGTATTCTAATAAATCTTATAAGATTTCAT
>MINK01172849.1:0-17119 GCA_001735545.1 Phormia regina
ATTAAAACATTCAAACTGGCAAGTTAGAGTAAATTCTACAATCAATAACATTATCATGTATTTATTCGCTATTGGGTGATTCCCGAAATTGGGTTTTATATTGGAGCTATAGTATATTATGGACCATCTTTTGTGGTATAGGGTATAAAGGCTCTCTGAAACTTTTGGGAAAGATATATAAAGTCGCATAGGAACTGTAAAGGCAAAAATACAACTTCATTTAAACTCTTACTGAGCAGAAAAAGAATTGGTATTAGAAATTAGTAGTCAAGGATTTGTAGTACGTGTTACATTCTAGCAACATACACGTGGACTCAAAATAACTTGGTATTTTTTGGATCGAAGACTTAAAAATATTTCAACTCCATCGCACAGTGGTGGATGGAGTTGAAATACTATTTATATTCTCCTTATATATTTTTATATTCTTCTTAAAAGAAGAATATAAATAGACTCCCATTTTCTTATTCCGAAATTCCCAAAATTTCAGTTCCTTCAAAAATTTAGTTTGTTCATTTAATTTGTTAAGCTGTCGTTGTAAGGGGCCTCCATCAGAAAAAATTTAAATAGTTATAAGTTGATCAAAGCTTTGCGATTTGAGAACATAAGAAAAAAAAACAATAAATTCCAAAATTTACAAAATTTGTATAGGGCTCGTGGGTAGACCTTTGTCCCAAATTCCTCTAGATTTTAAGATTAAGATTTCTTTTGAAAACATCCCAGAACAAAATCCTAGTTTTATTACTGAATAAATATTGTCACCATTTTGGAAAAAAATGTTAAAGTTCCAACTTTAAATTAATATAACCTTTTAACGGCTTCNNTTTTGGTGAGAGGTGCAAATTTGAACAAGTTTTTAATTGAATGAATTATTTTCATATATTTTTGTTAATTGGTGACTTTTTTCTGTGTACTGAATAAATATTGTCACCATTTTGGAAAAAAAATGTTAAAGTTCCAACTTTAAATTAATATAACCTTTTAACGGCTTCTTATAATTAATGATTCTTGCAGCAATTTTGAGGAAAAATCTGGCAAGTATTTTCGAAAAATTTTAGAAGCAATATTAAGCCCGCCAAGTTAAAAAATAAACTAAAAAAATCTCTTAAATTAAAAGAGATAACCTACACATGTATTTTTTTTTTTTAATTAACAAGGACTATCGTAAAATTAATTATTTTTTGGCGTTTTTTTAATTACATACCCGAGATGGACAACAGTGGGCCACCCACTTCTCCCTTACCCTCCCTTACCTGCTAAGGACCTGTAAAATCCCCCCAAGGAAATCGAAAACACCTCAACTTTGAATATGTAAAATTTTATTGGTATACCTCAGACGGTTCTTTAGTTACTGAAATATTTCCAAAAAAAAGGGTTTTGGAACCACTGTGCTTCGCTGCATGGTGGGTCACATGTTTGATAATGAATCTGTTTTTGTGAAAATATTGTGAAATTTGAAATATATTCCGAAATAATATGCTCAAAAAATTTTTGATTATTTCAATTCATCTAGATGTGAAAAATATTCACACTCGGTACTCCGAAAATTGAAATATGAAAACTGTCAATGTTTTACAAAAATATAGAATTTTTAAAATTTTTCTTAGGGTTTTTAATAGAAAACGAATAATATTTCATAAATCATTTAAATTGTTTACAATTTGTTCCCGACATCCAGCATTGTATGAAAATGGTATATTAAAAAAAATACATTTTTATTTAAAAAACATTTACGCAAGATTTTTTTCAAATTTGCTAATAATATAATAATAATTTTATCAAAAATAGTTTAAAATCGACTTTATGAAGTAAAGTAAATTTCTGAAATGGCTTTTTGCTTACATTGGTCAAAGGACATGTTACAATAATACTCTTAGTGGTTCTCACAAGGTTTTACTTCGCGACTAGGATTTGGGATTTCCCGTGATATTTTGTTTCTCGGGAAACGGGAATGAAAAATTCGATTTCCCGGTAAACACAACATTTTTAATCAAATTTATGATTAATTAACAGAAAAAAAAACAATATTAAATTATGGCTTCCAATTTAAAATTTAAAAAATATTAAATTTTTCATACAAATAAATTAAGTGCCTATTGTAAGGAAAGGTTTCAAAGATTTAGTTATTTAATTCATTTTTCAAAGTCGAATTAAATTTATTGTCCCAGGCATTTCTTTGGAGCATTCATAAGAATTCAATTCATAGACTTAAATTCTTTGACTCTAATTCCTTAAAGAATGCACTGCCAATTATACAATTCAAGCTTAAAAAATATTTCATTCTGGATAAACAAATAGTTTTTTGTGCTCCCATACTTTTGTAAATTGTTGATAAAAACAACAGCCTTTTCTTATTTTACCCTAAAAGTTCGCAAATATACCCACTAAATTTGCAGAAAATTTTATTTAACAAAAATTCAAAATGTAGTATAATGGCTTTAGATCTAACACCTCAAGTCAATTTTCACTATGTCCACTATTTTATAATATTTTACAGTGCATGTACAGCTTATCTCATATAATCACATATTGACATAGTATGATAAAAAAACAAGTCCTCCTGTACAACTTCTTCATACACTTCAATTCGATTCAAACAGTAGTTTTGGAGATACAGATTTATTTCCAAAAATTTTGCTCTGCTTAGATCTGTTTCTCTGCCGAACTCATTTTATGATAACATAATTTAAAGATATCTAATCTAATAAAGATATATAAGGACCTCCCGATTATCCAAACATATCTCAACTTTAATAATGATACAAAAGGTATTACTTTAATACTAAACCATAACCATAACCTTAAATGAAGTCCTCTTCCTACAACAAAAAATATAAATAAGAAAAAAAAATCAGGAAAAAAATATAAATAAATATTAAAAGACTGAACGACTTTAGTGGACATAAGCGAATTTATGGTTTCCCTATTACATCTTTGACATGTATTGCGAATTATTTTTAGATTTATTGATTACGAGTACCCCGACATAAAACAACACACTTACTGGTTGCCAAAGCTGCTGTTAAAGTTCTATAGTTTGTTGTCTTCAATTTAAAACAACTTGCAACTTTATCTAAAGGTTTAGTTGTTTTTGTCCTTATTGTCGTCGTTACTGTTGTTTATGCATGAAAGTGTTTGTATTTTTCAACAGCTTTAAAAGAAAATGCATGTGTACGAATTAGTAAATGTATCTATGTATCTGTGAGTGTGTGTGTGTGAGTGCATATTTAAACGAGTATGAGTTTAGCTATTTGGCTACTGCATCTGTGTATTAATTTAACTAGCCTTTGGCTATAACTATTCTTAGCAATGTTGGTTCCCCCTTTTTTTCCATTTATTTATTTATATTTCTTTAAGTTTTCATTTATTTTATTTTTTTTTTGCTGCTGCTGCTGTTATTTTTATAGCATTTTATTTCATTACCTAGCAAAAGCCCTCTATGAATAGTTAAAACCTTAACGATCACTGCATTTATAATAGTAAAATATACTGTATCTTGTCTAAAGCAAAAAAATATATAAAGAAAAACAGGAAGGAGTAACAGCAGGAGCTGTTACGGCTTCTGCCTGCCTGCCTGCCAACCATTCATTTTGTTTTCTTGCGCAAAAGTGTAGTGAAAATAAATACAACAGTAACAGCAAAAAAAAAAATACTAAAAGTTCTTTAAGTCAACAAGCCGCTAACTTGGCATTCAGTCAATGTCCGCTAAATTCATCCAATCGTTTTCTTAGCTATTTTAACTAAAAGCCAATATTATAGAAAAATAACAGTGATTGGCCCATTGAAATCAGTCAGTCAGCTATTTCTTTAGCAAGAAATCATAATAGTTCTTTATGGGAGCTATAGTAATATTAATTAATTCACAATAGAGAAAGGTTTTGATTCTAGTTTAACTTAAAATATAATTTTCAAAAATCCCGCAGAGTTCTTATAAACTTGACCACCACCTGTCTTTGTTGAAAAGATATAATATATGAAATTATAAGATATAACAAAATAACATACAAACAAAAAAATTAAAATAACTCTGCATTACTATCTTTGTATGCCATATAAATAATTTACACGATCTTTAAGCGTTTTATTAAAAAATATATAACCAGAGAATTATTTCAAACCAGAAAATAACTAAGAAAAATAGAATTTTAGCTTAAATTGTTTCTAAATAGTCGAAGTTACAGCAAAAGTAGTAACAACTTTATACAAACTATTTGAAGTCATTACACAGAATAGTGATAAATTTATACAGAAATATTAAAGGAGCAAAAAAAAAAAAACGCTGCAGATTATTATTAATTAATTCAAACATAAAGAAAAAATTTATTGTTTTTTGTATATAAATATTACTGAAGACAAAATCAAAGCACAAACCAAATAATCCTATATACAAAAGGCCACCGTTAATCCAGTGTAGTTTTTGATGCTGTCTAATTTATTTTATTTCATGGTCCTTTAAGCTGGATACCATTCAACGATGTAGAAACATTATTTATAGCTTTTGCAATCATTTTAAAAGCTGCTAATATTTTAACAAAATTTTCGGCGAATGTAGGATTTGTCATATAAAATTTAATTAAATTTAGAATTTAAGTAATCCCATATTTCCCCGAAAATCTCAAAAATGTATTTTTCCACATTTTCGGCTATAGAATGCACATTTTTCCGAAGTTCCGTAGATTTTGATTTAGAATTTTTAACAATATATTGAAGATTCTTAAAATATATTGTCGATTCGTGCTTTGAGAAAATATAGTCTATAGTCAAAACTTTCATATAAAATGGGTCAAATTCACGAGAGTGTGTACTATGACCATTTCAGTTATTGGACTTGTTTTTTATCTTAGCGTCATTTCTGTGCAAAATTATTGTATGTTGCTAAAGAAAATTTTATATTAGAGAAAAAAGAGTGTAGATATTTTTCGACAAAAAAACCGTCTTTTTCGCAATATTCAAATTCAAAATCGTTTATTTCTGGACTCGGTAAAGATACCGACTTCAAATTATTTTTATTCTGTAGATAATTTTGTACTCTAACTATTTAATAATAATGAAATCGTTCGGAAATACTAGGATATGTATGAAAAAGAAAACTGGATCAAGAACAAGCAAAATTTTGGTGCTTAAAAATTGTAACGCAAATAATTAGAAAACTATAAGAGATTCATGTCCTATTTAAAATCGGACGACAAAAAAAAAATGCCCAGTGATTAACAATTTTTTATGTCAGAGGTACCCTACTTTGTGCCCCCTTAGCTCCGCTATTGAGCAAATCCTGGCAGCGGATCACAAGTTACAGATCTATTTCCAAAAATTTTCGATTCTGCCCCACTGTGCATTGTTTCTATAATAAAATCTTTGTTTGTTAAGATATTCTGACGCTACTAATTTACAGCTCTTGTAGACCTTAGCTTTCAGCTTGTAAAAATTTTAAGATTCTTGTGAGAGAAATCCCACAACACCCACAAAAAATTATGAAATTTCCAAAAAAAATAAAAATAAAAGATATTTTTCCGATGTCTCGGAAATTACTATTCAAAACTCTTAAAACAAATTAGAGATTCCCAAACTGAATTCAGTTTGTAAAATCGTTGTTGTTGTAACAGCTACAATTAAAATTTTCTAATCGGATGATTCAGCTTGAAGGCCAAAGTTAAGAAATTGTTCTATTTTTATAGGATGAGAACGCAAATCCATTGGATTCAGCTTGAAGGTCAAAGCTAATAAAATGTTCTATTTCTCTAGGATGAGCCCGCAAATCCATTGGATTCTGCTTGAAGGTCAAAGCTAAGAAATTGTTCTACTTCTATAGAATGAGCCTACAAACCCATTGGATTGAATGAAGTAGGGTAGCCGGACAGTGGTGGGAGTTATTGGGACCCTGTTCACATGCTGGGCATATATTTTATGACATGCCTTGGGGGATCACCAACAGTGTGATGTCGAAGTTTAGATGACCCCTCCGATGACATCCCAAAAAGAACTGGTGACTTACCATTACGTTGTGTTCCTTAACCGGAAGAACCTTCGTTTCCTGATGTAGATGATGTAGAGAGGTAATTTGTAAACAGCCTGTGAAGTTTCATAAGGCTGTATTTTGACAGCTTTGAATATTTCTCCATTGTTTTCGAAACCATTTAATAATTTATAGCACTTACACCTTTTTCGTCACTCATTTTGACATTAAAAATATCTGATAAATTTTTCGTAAGTAATTAGATCAAAAAAAAAAAAATAAATATATATCGTTTCTCTGTCATTGCAGAGGACTTCAGCGGCGTAGGCTAAAGTGGTTTGGAAGCCACACACTACATGAACTAGATGAAGTTACGAGCAACGGGCTTACTAATCACAATGAACTTTTTTTGGTCTCTGGATGGAGGCGTGAATACGCCACACTTTTCAACCTAACCTAACTTCCAAAATCGTTTAAACATCCATAAATACTAAATAAGCATTAATTTCCATAAATACTAAATAAGCATTAATTTTCTAATTTAACACCCAAAATAGTGTAAAAAATCATATCAGTCTTGACAGACTATAGCTCCCTTACATGTTTGAAATTAATACAATCTTAAATATTTTATTATCTAACCGATCTCTTACATATAATACAGAATAATTAAATAGACTATTTTTGTTGCATTCATATATGTATAAAAACACACATACAAACAAATTGTAACCCCATTAATGTCCTTTTTTACTTCTGACTATTTTATGCTATATTTAATATTTAAAAGTTTAAAGCCGCCTAATTTAGGAGTTACTTTCAGCAGGTGAAGTTATTCTTTTATTTATTGTTACATATTTTGCGCCAGGGCGCTTAAACTCTAAAAAAAAATATATATTAAAACCTTTTCTTGTCTTGTCTTGCCAGTATTACAAGACAAGTTCTTCTCAGGGACTATGTGAATTTGTATACTTAACTAAGTGTGTGTGTATGTATTACTTATACTATATTTTGTTGCATACAACAGTATGTTTGGTGTATTGATGATCTTGATACTGTGTCATGATTTATTTTTAATAGTTTGGTTTTTCTGTAAAATTGTAAAACTCCATTATAGTTATAGTACAGAGATCTCCATATACAGTGAATTGGAATTTAAAATCATGGCAGGTTATTTTAACATTCATACATATAAACTACGTATGATCGCACTATTACATACATATGTATGTATGTATGGATGGATGTGTAAACGATAATACCTATTCCTACCTAGAAATTGTAGTCCAAAAGTTGTTTGCTACTCCATCATTACTTGGTAAGTTATTGCTGCAGTTTTAGTTGCTGCTGCCTCCAATGATGATGTTTTTTGCTGTTGTTGGTCTACAAAATGATTGTACTGGTTTCTTAGATAAAAACGGACGTTCGGTCGGTCTTCTACTTACATACTTGTAGTGGCAGAGTGTTTTTGTTCCAGATGATGATGATGACGACGATGACGATGGTGGTGTTTATTTAAGTCATACATTTAAATTGAATAGAGTTGGGATTTTTTTTTCTAGTTTTTATTTTTTTAATTTTTTTTTGTTCTACTCATGTTCTGCAAGATGTTGGGACAGTGTGCAAAGTAATTGTTAGTAACACCTGCTTACAGATGTGGATGTTGATGATGATGACGACCACGATTATGATGGTGTTATTGGAGGTTATTGTTTTTTTATTTTTCTTTTTGAATTTTATTATTCATTCTTTAAGTTGGTTACTTGACTGGGTGACTGGCAAACAACAGAGGTTGTTAAGGTTGACTTAACTAGTGATCTAGTAAGATTTTTCTCAATGAGGTTTTTGTTTTGTTTGTCTTATTGTTTTGTTCTTTCAGGACATTTAGTTTTAACTGTTTTCCATGTTGATTTTGTTAAAAGTATTTTGTTGTTGTTTTAAAAGGGGATTTTAGAAAATAATGTTTTTTAGTTTCATACTTTAAATATGTGCATCCTATAATTATTCTAAACAAAAAACAGTTTAAAAATAAATATTTTTACATACTCTGTGCATATTTCAAATTTATGATACTTGTTTGCGTTTTTTACAGTATCTCTTAGTAGTTCAGTGTTTTTTAGCCGCAGAAGCTTTCTTTTTCTATTATTATGAACTTACCTGGATATAGGAGATTTTCGATATTTTTGCGATGCTTGGTTGTTATATGGGGAGTAGAACACAGTAGATAAGACATTTGTCACTAAATTAGATCCTTATGCAGTTTTAAAGATATTTTATAAAAATGGTTCTTGAATTGTTTTGAACATATTTTTGGAATAAACTATTAATATAATTAATCTTTAGATTGATGCCGAAAATGTAGAGAACTGCTGATAAGTCTTGATTTAGTGAGATATTTCAATGCATATTTGGTCAAAAGATTCAATCGCGTCCTTTGATTTTATTATAGAACTCATAAGATGAAGTCGATCTGTAAACGTTAGTACTTCATAATATGGCTTTGTTCAGTCTTCAGCAAGCCTTTTCTATTTGATTTAGGAAATAGTGCTCCCTAATCATCATTGTGTAATGTGACAAAAAAAAATGTACTTATGTGTTGTTAAAATTATTTCTGGAAGTCTAAATGTATTTATTTACCCCAAAAAAATATATTTCACACTATAGGAATAAATATTAATCACACTGCATTACTTCATTTGCTAAATTAATTTATCGGTAAAAGTTCAAAATGTCACACTAAGTGCTTCGTTAGTCGTTTCGACTAACATAGTTGCTTAAAAATCTAACTTCCAGACCGCTCACAGCAACATACATCTAGACATTTCAAGATCTTATTTACGGCAAGTGTTATATCAAAATTCTCAAAAAATAAGCAACTAATAAAGAAATATCACTCAAAATAGCATTGTTGTTAGTCGAAACGACTAATGAAGCCCTTCCAGGGTTAAAGAGAATATTCAAAGTTTTTCTTTTTTAAGAATTTATTGTCAATTTTCCTGTGAAAAATTCACTTTTCTCCTTTTAAAAAATTTTCAATAAATTCTCTTTCTTTACATAATTTCTGAAAGAAGAAATATAAAGAATTTTTGATAAATTCCCTTTCAATAGGAATTTTTTGATAAATTCTCTATCTATTCCATAGAATATGTTCGATAAATTATATTCCTATAGAGAATTTTCAATAATTTTTATAATTTTTGATAAATTCTTCCTTCTTTATAGAGTTTTCAATAAATTCTCATTCTATAGAGAATTTTCGCTAAAATCACTTTCAATAAATTCTCGTCTATAGAGAATTTTCAAAAAATTATTTTCCTATAGAGAATTTTAAACAAAATCTTTTCATATAGAGAATTTTCAATAAATTCTCTGTCTATAGAGAATCTTCATTAAACAGAATTTTCAATAAAATCTCTCTCTATAGAGAATTTTCAATAAATTCTCTTTCTGTAGAGAATTTTCAATAAATTCTCTTTCTATAGAGAATTCTCAATAAATTCTCTTTCTATAGAGAATTTTCAATAAGTTCTCTTTCTATAAATAATTTTCAATAAATTTTTTATCAGTAGAGAATTTTTTATGAAATCTCTTTCTATAGAGAATTTTAAATAAAATCTTTTTCTATAGAGAATTTTCAATAAATTTTCTTTCTATAGAGAATCTTCAACAAATTCTCTTTCTATAGACAATTTTCAATCAATTCTTTTTCTATAGAGAATTTTCAATAAATTCTCTTTCTGTAGAGAATTTTTAATGAATTCTTTTTTTATAGAAAATTTTCAATAAAATATCTTTCTATAGAAAATTTTCATTAAATTGTTCTTCTTTAGAGAATTTTTGATTAATTCCCTTCCTTTAGAGAATTTTTAATAAACTCTCTTGCTATAAAGAATTTTAAATAAATTCTCTTTCTATAAAGGGTACATTACAAAACATTTAATGAAAAAATGTTAAAATAAATTTTGTTCTCAGAGTGGCAAGCACTTGTTTAAAAAGAATTTTTGGTGTATTTTTTTTTTTTTTCAATTAATAAATTTTCTTTCTATAGAGAAATTTTCGATAAATAAATTCTCTTTCTATAGAGAAATTTCAATTAATATATTCTCTTTCTATAGGGAATTTTAGATAACTTTTTTTGAATAGAATTTTCGATAAATTCTTTAGATAATTTAACATTTTTCTTTTTTTTTAGAATTTCCATAAATTTTTTTGTAAAATAATCACTGAATTCTCTTTAAAATTTTCTTTTAAAATTTTCAAGAGAGAATTTGAAATAAGCTCTCTTTTTAAGTTAATTTCTCTTTTTAGAAGATTTTCGGTGAATTTTTTAGATTGGAAATATATTTTGTGTTGATCACTTTTTTTCTTGTTAATAATTTTTTAATTAAGAATGTTAGAAAAATTATTTTTAAATAAATATTTTTTAAATAATATGTCTATATGTTTTTTCCAAATACAAATTTTTGTGTACTTTTTCTTTGAATAGAACTGTGGAGCTTCTGTTGTAAGTTTAAGCATTTTTATACTCTCTTTATGGAAACACCCTTTTGTTCATGCCGTCTTTTTCAAACATCTTTTATGATTGTTCATCAATTCGTAGAGTGATATTTTTATTTCATTACTACCCTACACCACCATTATTAGGCGTTTGGGCTAATGTTGGTAAGTTCCAAAAATAGAATATCTCTCAGAGTCGATGTCCTCCTATCTGTTAATAGAAACATTGTAATTAAAATAATTTATGGTAATTCAAAGTTCATAAATTATGAACATATATAGTCCAAATTTTTCGTAGAATACCTATTTCCGGGAATCACTCTAAAACGCATAAAAAATATACAGTCTATTTATGTTTTACAGTTATATAATACTCATAACACAATTGGCCACAGATATGAGACCACTCACCGAATTTAGATGTAGCTGAAGTATGGTGTAGGATGTTATGTAGTCGATCTTGACCAACTATATTTTTTCTCACTTGTTTCTTTTGCTATTTTTTTTTTTTTTTTGCTATTTGATTTAGCTGTCTTTACATTCTATTTGTATCCGTAGTCATATTTTTGTATAGCAAACAAATCTTTTATTGTTTTTCAGTGATCATTATTTCCTTTATGCGTTTTAGATTGTATTTTATTGTTTTAATGTTGACCATTATTTTGTTTATCAAATTGACATCATTTATTTTTATTTATACATTTTTATTTGCTCTTGTAAATAATTGATGTTTCAAAAACAAAGATCTTACTTTAAAGTGGAGCACATGATATGTTGCTTCCTTTACTGGATAGTAAAAATGTAACAACATGAATCAATGAATAGATCATTATTGAAAATAGGATTGTTTGTGGGTGCAGTAAAATTGTTTTTTTGCAAGAAAAGAGACTCTAGAAAGGATTAATCACTAACGTATATATGAAGTAGGTATATGAAGGAGACAAAAGAGTTCTGTGAGTGGAGTATTTGAGAGGAAATAAAAAATAAATAATAATAAAACAAAAAAAAAAAAAAAAAATAAAATTTTTAAACTTTTAACATATGGTCTTTAAAATAATTTTAATCCAAAGGCCCACTGTGTTTTTTACAATTGAATTTATGGAAGAGATTTTTGTTCTCAGTTGCTTTTTTTATTCAGCGACAATATTTAAAATCAACTTTATTTTTTGCCATTATAGTAATTCAACTCTTTTTTTTCTGTTTTCCATAAACGTTATTAAAGAATAGTATGAATTTATATTCTTTTATAGCAAATTATATTAAAAAAAATAAAGAATGAAAAAATCAAAAATAATATGAGGGTCTGGACAATAATTCTTTTTTTTATTGTTTAGCGTTTTATATACAACAATAAACTGATTTTTTAGTACATGAAAATTGAACACAATGGGACATCAAATGTGTTTTTTTTTTTTTATTTTTGTTTTCAAATACCAACTACGTGTAGAATGCAAAATACGAATTACCAAACAAAACAGCAAAAATTTTGCATTTCAATTTTTTTTTCGAAATTAAAAAAAAAAAAAAGAAAAAAAAAACTTCAAAGAATTAGTAGAACACGTACAAAATACTACTCTACATAACATTATGCTGCAGCAACAGTAGTTGAACTTAAAGTCGATGCCACAGATTTTATTTCAATTTTGATTTTTTTTATTATTATTTTGTTAAATGAATAAAACCACAATTCCAACTGTGAACGGAGTGAAAGGTTTCAATCAAAATGCATGATTAAACTAAAAACAAAAATACAACAACAACAGCAGCAGCTATAATAATAACAGCAGAATAACAACAACAACAAAAGCAACAACTGCTATAAAATATATAATATTGGAACATAAAATAAATTGACAAACAAAACATTTGGAATGGAATGAAAAAAAATATATAATAATATATAAAACTTTGCAAAAAAAAAATTCTTTACAAAAACAATTGAACTTTAATACATTTAAGTGTTTTTTTTTATTTTATTTGGACTATATGTGTCATTCAATGTGTTGGTGATGTTGAACGACTTTCAAACTAATTGTTGATTGACTGCAAGCTGAAGCATTGTTCTATGCAACAATAAGTTTTATATGCATATACATATACATACATAAGTATATATATATGTATGCATTTGCAAATTTTTAATTTTTAACTGAATCAGAACTTTTTTTAAGACCCATTTGCTAGACGTTATAAAATTGGCAGCAAACATTATTAAATACCCAGCAAAAAAAGATCTGAAAAAGCTATGATTTTAACTTTGTATTGTCATTGGAAGGAAGTACTTAGTGGTGAAAAAGAGGAAGTACTTAGTGGTGAAAAGAGAGTCCAATATCTCTGCACTGGTCTTAGCTCCAGATTATTTGAACAATTGACCTCTATTGGTACAAAAACTATGTAATTGTGTTTGCACTACTCTAGGGCATTCTTAGGTAGTAACGTGATGCCAAATGAGACCAAAAATAAGTAGACTCAGTGTGCTCTTTTATGAAAGAAGTAAAACGATTTTTTTACAAAAATTCTTTGTGGTTTTTATTCAGTCTTGAACACCAAATAACCTCAGAACTGAGCTAACAGAAATGCTTTTCTTCCAGATGTGTTTGGAATTATTTTCAATATGCTTTCAACTTTCTTAGAACTAGAATAGAACTTAGAATAGAACTTTTAATATTTGAAGCTCAATGTCTCTTAAACTGAGAGATGTTTTTTGTAGATCTCGTCTAGCAAAATCATTCCATATAAAAATCTTGGAAATCAGTTCAGATATAATATATATGGATCGTTTTATAGAAACTTTGAGACTCTAAGGACTCGCCTACACCTCTGATATGACTTCGTGGAATGTTTTTAAATCGTACACTATGTAATGCTCATTTACTGAGATAGACGACTAACATAGCAATGTCATATAAAAATCGAGAGTCTGGAACGTTCATTTACTGAGATAGACGACTAACTTAGAATTGTCATATAAAAATCAAGAGTCTCGAACGGTTCAAATGGATTCAATGCTTGATAGTGTCGAATATTTACTCTATTATTAAGAGAACATTTTAATCGATATCTTTCTTAAAAAAATTGGATAAAAATTTTATAATTTTACTGCCTTTATGCTCAAAACTTTCCAAATTTTTTCAAAAAAATTTTCGACAAAATGCCTTAAAAGTCCTTTAGCGAAAGAAATTCCCATGGGAAAATGTTTTAAAATATTTTTTTTTTTACCAAAACCAGTATAAAATTTCAAAGTGGCCCACCAATTTCAATTAAAAATTCGAAACATTTTTAGTACAAAAATTAGTGGAAACCATGATCAATCAATGTTACAATTAAAAAATCGTAACTTTTCGTAAATCAAAACTTTTTCATATTAAGCTTATTTTTTACGCATTTTTTGAGGGATCATCCTACATTTAAATCTCAAAAAAAGCTATCCTCGGAACCCTCTAAAGTTCAGTAAACCTTTTAAAACGACGTCTTTCTTATAACACATCCAGCAGGGTCAAACATTTAATGCCTTTTTTTTAAACTGTAGTTTAAAATTTCCTTACCAATCAAATTTTTCCCTGTGAAAACTGATAAAATTTCCATCTTTGAACTAAATCGAAAACATATGTTCCCTGTCCAACATTAATGTTCAACTTATTCTTTTTAACTGTTATTTTTTTTTTTCCTTCAAAGAACCTTCGAACTTTCGACTTTTATGGTCAATAGTTTTTTTATTTAACTAGTTCAAACAATTGTTTTTTTTTAATAATTCTTTTTTTTTAATAACGATCTATTGTATTATTCTATTTTATTCTTTTCTGGCTAAACTGATTGACTTTTCATCGTTCAACATGTCAATTTGAGTCAGGAAATCCCAGCATGAATCATTTTGCAAAGAAAAAAAAAATGGCAAAAGGAAAAATATACATAGATACAATATAAATATATTGTAATACTTATATGTATGCAAAACAAAACTAAATAAAAACTATCATATTCATACTATCGTGTACATATGTCCAAATGTGCATATCAGTTCATGTCAAATATGCCTTGAACATATAAGTCAATATGAATCAATTGACAGTAAAAACTTTAAGGATTGAACAATAGTTTTAAATAGAAAAAGAAAGAAATATGATGGAATAAATATAAATTAATGTTAGATAAGAGTGAACAAATAATTTCTCAGCTACACATATAGGAGTAATAAATGTGTTTGAAATAATATTTTTTTTTTTTATAATTAAATATTTTCAAACTTGACTCCTATTTTCATTAAACATCACTGTACTATAAAAACCAATTGAAACTAACAAATGTTTATTAAAAACTTTAGTATGCCAATATGAAGAGAAAAAAAAAACAAAAGTAACTCCCATTTTTTTTTTTTGTAGAGCATCATATTTAATAGGGACATTGTTGTATGAGTATTTACCAGATAAATAAACAAACTAAAATGTCTATGAATACTCACACATAGAAAAAAAAACTAACTCTACAAAATAAAATATCTAGTCAATATCCCATAAATATGACTAACAGTAGCTGGCTGTACTTATGTATTATATGAGTATGGGATTGTGAGGGTATCTTATGGATTGTCTTAAAACAAATTTAAATTGAAGCTTGTTTTTTTTTTCTCTTTCTATAAAATGTTTGTTTCGTTATTTTGTGTACTTAAAAAATTTCAATTGCAGCTGTAACATTTTCATACTCGTACTCATACTCGTTGGAGTATGATTATTTTAAATAAACTATTCGACCATTTTTAGACATAATCGTACGTGTTTATCCAAAAAAAAAAAAACTATAAGATTGAATAGTATTGCAAATTGTATATATGACTCATATTTATCCATGTTGTATTCTAAATGTAAAATTAATAGTTGTACTAACGATATATTTATGTAAGTATGAATATATATTTAATATATGTTTTTTTTTTCTTCTCAGTTTAGGTTTGATAGTTTTGTTACATGAGAAAATATCATTAATTGGTTGCAGTTTACAAGAGAAAAAATCTTACATTTTTAATTTACTAAAAAGTCTTTTAAAAGTAATTTAATGATCGTAATAAATTTTAAGGAATATGATAGAAAACATACACATGCAAAAGCTTCATAATGTTTTTAAAGTTTAAAATTAAAACAAATATAAGGTTAGTTATGATTAGGGAAACCAAAATATGCAATTGCATGTTTTTTTCTGGATGTTGAATGAACCCATTGAAGAATTATTTATCCATTTCAGAACAAATAAATCATTTTTTTTTTTTTTTTGGCATAGATTTGTTAGTGCATATTTTTGCATATTTTACCCTTAATGGCTGTGTTAAGAGCAGAATCGCGGGGGTAATGTAAGGTTGCCCACAAAATGTCCGAGTTGCCAATGATCCTTAAAAAGACGACGCAAGTAAATGGCGCCTATAAATAACCATTCAAACACATAAGAATTGTCTAAATGCTTAAACCGGCAGCCCCGGTATCATACTCTAATGCGAATGGCTAATCACCAACCCATCTTAAAGACAACCACAACAATTGGAGTGAAATGTTAGGAAATAATATAAATATATATTAAAGCTAATTATGATTGTTAAACATGCATTCGGGAGGGTTTTCGTATGGAAGATAAAATAATGGACCGATCATAACATTCATTCAATAGACATTCGCTCTAGTGTGAATATAATTATTTGTGACAAAAAATAATGGACCGATCATAACACATTTCAATAGACTTCGTCCTTGTGTTAATATAGTTATTTGTGCCATAATTTATCAAAAGGTCTTTAAAACTTCGACTTGTATTTTGTTCAAAATGGACAGCTAGCCAGCCAGAAGGACGGACGGACATTGTTAAATTGATTCAGAAAGTGATTTTGACACGGGGGTTTCGATAATTTTTTCTGTGCGTTACAAACATCAGTACAAACACATAATACCCCAACCACCTTTGGTGGTATAGACTATAAATAAAAGTGAATATTAGATGGAATTTATCATGCGAAATAAGAATAAACTTTTTTCTATCAAATCTTGATTTTCTTTTATGGGCATGGCTACTCTGAATTCGTTTTTAGCCAGAAACATTCGAGAATGATTTGACCAACTTAAATAAATCGTCCGTAGTTGTTCGGAAATTAATAGCGAAAAAATTAAAAAAAAAACTAATGAAAAATTAGAGAAATTCGGATCCTTATATCTGAAATTATCGAGCGATTGAAAAGAATTCATAACCTGATTTGAAAACAATATTCTTATCAAAAACGTATAACGAGTTCTTGAGTGTAATCGCTGAAAAAGGTGATTATATTAGTCATGCCCACAAAACAAAATCAGTACGTTGTAGGAAATAAATGAAATAAAGATAAATGAAAAAAAATCTTCCATCCCCACATTAAAGAATACCATCCGACGCACTATCAATTTTAGAGTAGAGGGCTTTACTATTTCCGTCCGATCGGCTAGCTGGCTGATTGTCCATGTAAAGCTTATGCGCAAAGTATAGGACTTTGTCTGAGACTATAGACATGTATCACTATGTTCTATTTGTTTAATAAAGTTGTCATTTAAATGCTTTTTATACCCTACACCACCAAAGTTGGTTGGGGTATTATGTGTTTGCGCAAATATTGTAACGCAGAGAAAAAATTTTCCTACACCCACCTTAAAGTATACCGTT
>MINK01172850.1:0-21453 GCA_001735545.1 Phormia regina
TTGTTGTTGGTACTTTTTACATGGTTTATTATGATATACGTTTTCTCCTATAATTGACAAAGATAAAAAATTATCTGCAACTCAATCAAAAACTTGACGTTTGTGTTGATATAAATTTCTCTAATGTAGACTCAATGTTATAACCAAAGAGTAACAAGATACGAAACTAAATGTTAAAAACATAAGTCGGTTGTCAAAAACTTAACTCATGCAACAACAAAATAAATGTTATCAAATATATTTTATTGTTGGCAAAAGAAAATAAAAACACATTTTTGTACACAAAAAAAAAATTTTTGTTTAATTGCCAATCGAGAATTTTGTCTCTATATGTTACTCTATTATTATAACTCGGAGAAAAAAAATTTTGGAAAAATTTCTAGTATAAACTGTTTGTTAATATTTATTTTGATAATTGTTTTCTCATAAAAAGGGAATTAAATAATAATTGGCATCACTGGGTACAAATTCAAGAAGTCATCTTTTTGTTGAAGTTTTTGCAAGTTTTTGTTTATTCTAAAAAGAAAACTTGTGCAAAAAATTAAAGAATTTTATAAGAAAATACATAAAGTGTACATAATTAATATCTAGTGGCAATGGGTGATGTTCAGATGTTGATGGAAATGGGTTTTCCCAAAGAAAGAGCGTAAGTATAGTTTTATTTGTCTTGTGCCGGGTATAAAATTGCGTGTAAATCTCAAATTATTTAATTTCTTTATCCAGTGAATACGCCATGAAAGTTACAAACTATAAAGGTGTAGAACCAGCTATGGAATGGTTACTTGCTCACGCTGATGAAGAAATTCCCAAAGAGGCACCAGGCAGTGCTGTGGGTGGAGATCAATCTTCTCCTGCGGCGGCTGATGCACCTTCAACTTCTAGTGCTACAGAGGAAGGCGGTGTTGCTAAGTCTCTAAAATGTGATGATTGTGGAAAATTGTGCAAAGATCAAGCGGAAGTCGAATTTCATGCTGCCAAGACTGGCCACAGTAATTTTTCGGAGTCCACTGAAGAGAAAAAACCGTTGACAGAGGAAGAGAAAAAACAGCAATTGGCTCTAATAGAAGAGAAGCTAAAACAAAAACGTCTGGAACGTGAAGAACGTGAAAAACAGGAAGCTTTAGAAAGGGAGCGCAATCGTATTAAATCTGGCAAAGACATGACAGAGGCTCGCAAACGTTTAGAAGAAATGGAAATGAAGAAAATTGTCGAACAGCGCAAAAGGGAAAAGGCTGAGGAAAAAGCTGCTCGTGATAGAGTGCGAGCTCAAATTGAAGCCGATAAGGCTCGGCGTAAATTAAGTCAGCAACAATCGCCAACATCGGATGCTCCAGTAGTTTCTGCCGCGGTAACTTCTACTACATCGCCCACTGCCAACACTGTTAAATCTCCTCCCAAGGATTACAAAGAGACTCGCATACAAATTCGTTTACAGGATGGTTCTGCTCTCACAGAAACCTTTAGCATAAATGAAAATCTCTCTGCTGTACGGGTATTTATTCAAATGAAAACTGGCAGCGATATGCCATTTGGTCTAATGACATCATTTCCTCGCAAGGTGTTCAATTATGAAGATTATGAAAAACCTTTAAGTGTTTTGGGTTTAGTACCATCGGCTGTTCTTATTATGACTAAACCGAACTTGTAAATTCCAAGATCGTCACAAAATAAAGCAAATAATATTAAATGAGAAATATGTTTAAAGACCATCGTAAATCGGAATATTTCTAGATTTTTTATATATTGTAATCGGTGTTTTTATATATTGCTTGGCAAAGTTTGATTTTAATTTGTTTATAATTTAATAAAAAGGAAAATTTCGACAAGAAATAATAAAATATATTTAAATTGTATTGCTGAATTTATATATACACATATGTATATTTTATTTAAGATTGTTATTAATTAATAGAATTTTATAGTTTGAACAAAAAATCAAATTCTTAATTTTTAAATTGTCGATCTATTCCGAATGTTTTCGATTATTATCGACTATTCAACTATCTGGCAATTCGATAATTTTAAAATTATTGAATTTATTAATACTTTAGATGTAAATTGCTTACTACACATGGGTATTACCCTTTTTATATATTTTCGTTAATACAATTAGATAATGTTAATTTTTCCCTTTACGAAAAAATGGTTTAAAGACTGTTTTATATTCTACCCATTTTTACTTTAAGTTTGCAATAAAAATTTGTCAAATAAGGTTGAAAATTTACCCCTCTAAAAAGATTGCTAAATTAATACCTAAAATATTTTTCTTTCAAAATTTACGTCAGATGGACCATTTTTAAAATACCTCCAAATTTATGGGCTTCCTTTAACAGTATATACAATTTTTAATTTTAACGGCAACTAATTATCTTTTTCACAAATTTTTATTTATTTATTTTATTTTAACATCAGTAACCTAGCTTATTGGCCATAATCGATTACAAATTTCTACTTAATAACAAATTTATCGATATATAAGTGTAATAAGTACTTCAATGCGTTTTAATTGCAAAAATTGCGAATTTAACAATTTCAATTGTAACAGAATAGACCATTCGTATGGTACATTAAAGTGTTATATATTTTGTAAAATTTTCGATATAAAATTTCATGTTTGAACGAAGAATATATGATAAAAATGTTACTAAAAAATCTTAATATTCCGCGACTGAAAATAGACTTAATAATTATTTTAATAAATATTCTAGGTCGTAATATGCCTCCATTATAATTTGATGTTAATTTATTTATAACAAAAATTTTAATAATTACATTGAATAGAGCTGTTTTGAAAATGGTCCAGCTCATGAAAATTTAAACATTGAGACGTAATATTTTGCATAAGGGTACATATGCAACTTTTTTTTCGTGAGGCAATTTAATATCTATAAAAGGCATTGTAACATATAAAATAACAAGAATACCAACTCTTTTCTAATTGTTTTCTATGGATTGTATAAATGCCGGTATAAAAATTCAATCAAATTCTTTCTTTGTTACTTTAAAAATCGGTCGAATTGACAAAAAATCGCTTGATTTGACATTATGTTATGATTATTTGCAACCTTTTTTTGCCGGCTCTCTGACTTCACCGCCAAAAAGCTTTACGTCGAATCGCCGGAAATTTTTCAAAAACAGCTGTCGCCGAAAAAAAATTCGTCTTAAACTCAATCACAGCCACCGAATTCAAATTTACAAAATTAAATGTAAAACGTTATAAAATGCATTATATTTTACAAATTTAATACTTTAATATTAACTTTTTTAGAAATTAAAAAAAAAATTCTTTATGACGTCGACGTCATTCTAGAAAACCTGCCGTCTCGTAAATTCCGGCGGCAAAAATCTACTCTTCGAACTCTTGAAAATGAAATAACAATAGAAATATATGAATATAAATTAAAATAAACAAATTTGAATATATATGGACTTTTAAAAGGTAAGAAGCTAAAAAAAGTTAAAGAATCATATAATTCTATTTAACATATGATTTTTAATTGCCAACCACCAGCTGGATAGGTTTTTAAAAGTATAATGCTACTAAGTGGCCATAAATCTTATAAACATATTGGAAAATAAAAAAACTTGAAAATGCATTTTGAAGAATTGGAAGCATTAGATCCTCGCAATCCCACATTATCACGTATAGAAACCCCAACTCCGCACAAAGTATCTGTTTTGATATTAGTACAACAATACATTAAGGTAAGTTTTCTCCTTTAAATAAACGTAAATGATTTATACATTTCGATCTTGTTCTTAAAGGCAAAGAAAGCTGCCAACGATGCTGGCATCTCCTATCCTGCCCAGTCAAGGCGTAATTTCTGCATGCTGCTTTTGAAACTTATACAATATCCGGATATGACTTACAATGATCTGTATCAATTGTTGTGTTCGACAAAGTACAAAATAGATCCTTTACATTTGGAAGGTTTTGAAAAGGTTATGTCTGATCTTTTTTCATTGGGAATTGAGACCCTATTTGACTTTGCGGAAATGGAAAATATTGAAAAAATGTTAGCCGAACAATTGGGTGTTAGCCAGTTTAGCCTCGTGGGCTTGTATATAAGACGGGTGGGAGTTATATTGGAGCGTCTCTCCTTTCCACAGATGATGGCTTTGCATAAGAATATTTGTTTGTATTATGAAAAAGGTAAGCGAAGACTATATTCTTATGTAATGTGTTAAAAGAAGTATAAATGTGAAGCTCTTAAACATTTTAAAGTAATTGAAATTTGGTTCTTATATTAAAACACTTTAACATTTTACATAAAACTATATATTTAAGTAACTGATGAAAATCGGCCCTTTCCACTTGAAAAATTGTGATGAATATGGATCGATTTCAAAAATCATTTTTCCAACAGTGATTTATTTTAATTTAGAAAATCGAGCTCCTGTGAAAAATATCTAATTTTAGAGAAATATAAAAAATTTTATAATAAAATCTTAAAACCTAATTTTCGTAAATAACCATAATCTTTAGCTTAAAACTTTTTTTGATTTGATTTTTTTGATTTTAAATTTTCATCGAAATTCGTCCATAAAAATCCATTTTTGTATGGAATACAAGTGATCACGGATAAAGCTTATTTTCTCTAAAATCGCAGTATTTACCGAGTTATAAGTGATTTTAGTTTTCATTGAAATTTTGATGTTAAAATCGATATTTGTTATGAAATGCAAGTGATCACGGATAAAGCTTATTTTCTCAAAAATCGCAGTATTTACCGAGTTATTAATGATTTTAGTTTTCATTGAAATTTTGATGTTAAAATCGATATTTGTTATGAAATGCAAGTGATCACGGATAAAGCTTATTTTCTCAAAAATCGCAGTATTTACCGAGTTATTAATGATTTTAGTTTTCATGGAAATTTTGATGTTAAAATCGATATTTGTTATGAATCAAGTGATCACGGATAAAGCTTATTTTTCTCAAAAATCGGCAGTATTTACCGCGTTAATAAATGATTTTAGTTTTCATCGCAATTTTGAACTGTTAAATCGATGTTTTGGTATGAATGCAAGTGATCACGGATAAAGCTTATTTTCTCAAAAATCGCAGTATTTACCGAGTTATAAGTGATTTTAGTTTTCATTGAAATTTTGATGTTAAAATCGATATTTGTGATCACGGATAAAGCTTATTTTCTCAAAAATCGCAGTATTTACCGAGTTATATGTGATCACAGATTAAACTGAGCCAATAAGCGGAAAAGTTTCGAAAATTCAAGCCTAGGAATATTTTGTTGGAATCCTACATGAATGTAAATATTAAAATATTTTACACAGGAAATATTATTTGCAAAATTTAAACTATTCAAGTAAAATAAATTTGACTGGAATTAGAATTTCCTTCTTGGTGGAAAACGCGATTGAATTGAAGTAATAAATAATTAAACTTGTAGTATTAATTGTTTGCTTAGTACGGATATCAATGCTTGAAATAGATTTTATTTCAGCTTGAATTCCAGCAAAAATGCTTATTGAGTATTTTCTCTAAAATCACAGTATTTACTTTTTTTATAAGTGATATTAGTTTTCATAAAAAAATTAACAATAACTATAAATATCTTTTTGCTAGGTGTTCGCTCTCTAACGATTGGCCCGCGTAAATTAATGCGCGGTAACATCCTAGATAGCCACACGGCCACAAATGACACCGACGATGATAATACAATGGAAGAATCAGTTCTGGATACCGAAACTGTTCATCAAGACCGTAATCCTCACAGTAAATGGTCTCCCAAACAAGCTCAGTTATTTGTAACACAACAATGTAATCTGTTGGAGAAAAATGAACTACGTGCCTTACCTCCCATTGAAATGCAAACTAAACTAAATGAAATAATACAAGATAATCCACTGAATGCAAAAGCCTACTTCCTAGGATATATGAATCAGCTGCGTCTGAGAGATGTGTTTGGTTCAATTGAGGCGTTACATCGTGCTTTTGATCGTAGTCCTATGCATATGATGGGCCAATATGAACAGAAAGGTTTTCAATATTTCAGTGTTAATTTGGCCATTTTACATGCCAGTTTTAATCACAAAAAAGAGGCTTTGAGTGCTTTAAAGGAATGTATTATGCTGGCCCAGGAATGTGGTGACAAGAGATGTTTAGATTTGGCCAATTCATGGTATTGTCTTTTAAATAGTAGTCGCATAGGACCTTTTGAGAAAAGTCTTCCGGATATACAGGATCCTGGTCTTATACAGAGTTTATCATTGGCTATAGAATTTGTGGTTGCATTCGGTGCCAAATGTGGTTATTTGCCTTTGGATCTATTTGAGTTGCTATTGAAAAGCGATGAACTGAATAATAAGAATTCCTTACTTGAGCATATATCCGATTCATTGGCACTACGTACTACTTTATGGGTTTTGTATGGTCGCTATGAAATGTCGGCTTTGTATTCACAACTGTTATTGAACTTAAAAAAAACGTGGGTATTTGGCGATGTCAGTAATTCAGAAAGTGTTAGTAAGGTGTTATCAAATCTTGCTTTATGGTTTAACACGCAAGGTGAATACCAATTGAGTGCTGTTTTATTACACCATGCGCGCACCAGATTTCCTCGTCATCCTTTTGCTGGCGATTGGATGACTAGTGAGTGTCATATTTCCATACAACAGGCTATATATCGTGGTCGTTGGCAGGAGGCGTTACGTTGGTGCTGTCAACTGTATTTGTTAGACAAACATGATGGCAACATACAAAGAGCTTCAGTTTTTATAGCAAAAGGATATAACAACACAGCCAGGAGAATATTGCAAAATTTGCTTGATGATAAAGAATTAGATGTTTTAAGACAAATACGTGTACTTATTTTATTGGCTTACAACAGTCTATCGGAGAACAATGTATCAGCCGAAACTATAGAACTGTTGATGCAAGCTTCTGTACTTTCAGAATCTGCATATATGCAATACGAACATGCTCTAGTAGATACTATTATAGCACAAGTATTATTGCAAATGGGGTTACCACAAAAAGCCTTACAAGCCTTACGCAATTCTATGGACAAAATTTATATAAATGGTGGCATTTATGATCGTGCTAAGACTGATTTTACATTTGTACGATGTTTAGTGGCAGCTGGTAAAGACCGTGAAGAACAACATAATCGTTTAATAAAATCTCTTACGACATTGGAACGCGCCGTTGAATCATTTCGTAAATTAGAAGCTCATGCTAAAGTTTTGGATGTGTTTGCTTATATTTCGAAAACATTTAATACATTTGGACTTGTAGCAGAACGTAATAAGTATGCGTGTAAGTTTAAGCAGTACTATACGGAAAATCCGGTATGTCGTGAGTATTTAGGTTTGGCTTTTTGAATTATTTTTAAGATATATAAGTTTTTAATATTTTAATAAAATTTATTAATATTTAAACCAATTAAAATTATTGTTTGTTAAATTATTTTAAGAGAACATTAATTTTGATTAGTTGTTTCCTTTTTGTTTTAAGCTAGATCTTTATGATTTTTTATACCCTTCACCACAGGTTTTAAGAGAGTATAAGAGTTGGCAATTCCTTTTGTAATTTCGACAATTATCTTCAGAGAGCGAAAAAGTTGATATTTTTAGGATCCTTGTAAGAAACGAGAATCTTGCTATTCAGCAAGATCGGTTCATAAATGGTGGAAATGTTTTTGATGTTTTTTTTTTTTACTTAAGAGATATTTTTTTGTATGTTTTTAATGTTTTTTAATAAAAATTGTATTCTACAGCCTTAATACCTTTCTAAGTGTAAAATGGATTATATTTTAATTATATAGTTTTTGAACATCTTCTTTGTATTATTAAAATTTATAGTTTTCCAAATCTAACTAGTTAAATCTGTTTTTAACTGCTTCGTCGTTACGTCGAAAGATTAGAGTCCATTGAAAAATTACCAGTGACGATTAATTGTGTTAAGTAGCCAGTTGGCGGTTAATCTTTAAAACATATTTTATTATCTTAAATATAATGAATTTTTGATTTACAACCTAAACCAGTCATCAATCATTGTCAAATAAAAAATTCAATTAATCGATGAAGAATAACAAACAGTATAAACAAATACTTTTTTGGATTAATTTGCAAATATACTTCTTCTGCACAGTAAAGTTGATTAAAACCCTGACAATTAATTGCTAAAGTGATATTTAAAGTAAACAGATGTTTTGTTAATTTTTAAAGACCAATTTTTCAAGTGTTTAAAATAAAATATAACAATAAAGCTTTTGGAAAAAAAATATTCATTTATTTATTTAAAAGGTAATTTACCTTAAATTTTAAAACTATGGTAATTTAATACATATAAAAAATTTATTCCATCTTTTTACGTTTCGACAATGAAGGTTTATCGAATACTTGTTTCATACCGCCAGCACGTTCATTATGAAACTTAATATTGTTCGAGGTTTCTGCATACCAGGGTGAATCGAATTTTGTTGTATCTTGATCGACTAAATGTGTATATTTGGTACGACCACAACGACCGAAATTTTTGACTTGCATAACTTTTGGTAAAATAGTTTTATCGAAATGATCTTCTAATGTGGCTTGAGCAAAATCTCGTTTCAATACTTCATTCTCCTCGTCCAAATAGAAAGCACCACGATGATAGTATTTTTGTAAGAATTTATATTTGCCCTTGACAGCTTTATTGGTGACAAGTTTGGGATTTTGTCGCAATTCTTGACGACGTTCTTCGTCGGTAAGATTACGCATACGTTCGATTTCAGCTTTTTCACGTTCAGCACTGAAAATTTAGAATTAAAATGAATAGAAGTTTCGAAATAAAGAACATTTCTATCTACAAATTCTACACCTTAAATTGTTGAGATGTTACATCTAAAATGAGTAAATTTTTTTTTCATTTGATAGTATGTCTCAATATACAGACCGACATAACACAATACCTACTTTAGGCTAAATTTATCTTATGTTTTTAAGGAAAATATATAATGGCAAACAATAAACTTCATACTATTGAACATTTTTAAAATTCATAATTTTTAGCATGTGGTATATATAGGTTTCATGAAACCTAACTAGAAAGCACCATTAATTTCGTGAAATGGGTTTGTGGTGAAAATAACAGATTGCAACTTGTTTATGATTAAAATTATACTATTGAAAATGACTCTAATAATTGCAACTTCTTTTAGATATTAGATATTTGATGTCTAAAAATCATAATGAAAAATGTATATGTTTATAAACATATTAAAAACTTACTTTTCTCTTTCCTCGCGATCACGTTTCATACGTTTCAGTTCTCTCAGCTTCCATGCTTCATATTCAACTTCATCGTTTTCATCATCTGTACACACGTCTTCAATGTGGGGTTCAGCCGTGTCATTCTTAAATAAATTATATGAAATATATTTTTTATTATAACCAATATACCCTCCCCACACAATATATACTTAAACTTTCCAACTACCTTAGTCTTTTCTAAATCTTTCTTAACGCTTTCCTCAACTAAACGCAGTGTATGACGTCTTCTTTCCTTAGCTAAACGTTTTGCTTCAATTTCTAACTGTTTTTGTTTTTGAGCTTCACGTTCTTTCTCCTGTATGGTGGCACGATCTTTTTTACGTACAAACAAAGGTTTAAGACGTGGTTCATTGTCCTCTTCACTTTCTGTTTCTTCTTCGTATTCAGAACTTTCTGTTTCCGATGACTCTGATTGTTTTTCTTCCTCTTTCTGCAGAATTTCTTCTTCCTTTTGCTGTTGCAACATACGTTGCCGTAATTTTATGCGTCTTTTTTCTAACTCCGATTCGCTTATATCTGAATCAGAATCTGATTCAGAAGCCAACGTAATTTTATTGGTAGCCTTTTCCATATTACTCTGTTCTTCTTCCTCATTTTTATCTGAATCACTTTCTTCCAACAATTCGGGCTCATGAATATGACGATGACGTTCCATACGTTCCCTTTCCAATTCATCAGGTTCAACGGGTCTTGCCCTTAAACGTCTTAAACGGGGATCGTCAATTTCTTCTTCGTCTTCTTCTTCATGTTCCTGATCATCTTCATGACGTCGACGTTCACTATCTTTGTTTTCCTTCCGTTGGCGTCTTTCTTGCTGTAAAGCTGCCTGCTGTTTACGGCGATGATCTATAAAATCCTCTAGATCACTGTCTTCCGAACTGGAACCATATTTGGCATAATCTGGTCTCTTGCCTGATATATAACGCTGCACCTTTACCTTCTGCATAGAAATTTGCCCTAAAAATATAAAATTTTATAAAATTTATATCACATTGTTTAATTTTACAAAATAAAAACCTTTTTCATTTCTTACGGGCACAGCTCCAGCTGTACTTTGTATTCCCAGGGGCACAGAGGGAGTACTCATTTTGCTTAAATTTTTTGGAACTATTTGCAATTACAAAAATGTTTTATTTCTATAAAAATCAATTATTTTTCTTTCTACAAACTCTTTTTAATATTTTTTATTTACACCTATTTCTTGTGTTTTGTACATTTTAGTTTTAGTACATTTTGTTGACAGCTGTCATTGTGATAAAAGAAAGAGTTGCCACTCTTTTCACAGCGATGAGAGCAGTTGACATGAGGTTATATATGAAATGACTGTTAACTTCAAATTTAAAAAGAAAACGACGATTAACATCCAATTTACATGTGTACACTATAATTAGTTAATTAAAAAAAACTACCACTTAACTGCTTTTTCTTGATAACAATTAATACAGATAAATTACACTGCAATTTTTTTAATAAAATTAAATTCGTTTTAAGTTTTTGTTTTTCCCTTTTAAAATAATATTTATGTATTTGAAAATAAATTTATTCTTTTTTTATATAGAGTTACTACTGTGTATAAATCAGAGTTGTATATGATAAAATCCCAAAAAAAAAAAAAAAACATTTATTGATCGTAATTGTAATTCTAAAAGTCAGATGATAATTATTTTGTAACTTTTATTTTTGAACGAAAGTAATAAATCAGATAATCATATATTCAAATATTAAAAACTTAATACTCATCGGAAAGAATAACATCGGAAAAATGGATTAAAAATCATAATAATAGAAAAAGGTAGATTGCAATGTCTTTTTGTAACATGGCAAAAAACTGATTTAATATATGAAAAAACAACAATTTGTTTGTGTTTTTTGTTAGAAAACGACTCATTTTTAAAAAATAGCATTATAATGAATATTAATTGTTTACAATTTATATTATATGAAAACATCAAATAAAATTTATTTCCGTGCAAATTGTCGAAACGAATTTTCTATATAATTTATAAAAGCAGAAAAACACATAAATGTATGTAAAAATATATTAATAGAAATATATATTTTTACCAGCTGATTGACCCGGCGTTTTTTATGAAAAAATCTTCAACAGTAAAGGACATGGAATCCGTTTTGACATGACTTTTTTTAAAATATAATAAACCATCATATTAACGAAAGAGTACCACAATGTCCCCTAATGAATTTTCATTAACTTAGGACCATGTATCTAAATTAAGAAATATAGAAAATTTAAAATGTACCATCAGAACAAAAAGGTACTATAAAATATCCTCTTATGGATTCACATTCATTTAGGAATTACATATCAATAATTTCATCTTTCTAGGTTCATGATTATAAAAGAATCAGAAAGTACTATTGCAAGAACAAAAAATACAATTGCGAATTTTTTCTCATATGGGACCATGTATATTTAATTTAATGTTTCTAGATTAACTATTACAGGAAATTCAGAAAGTACCATTCGAAGAACAAAAAAAGTACCACAAAGTCCCCTGTTATGGATTCTCATTCACTTAGGACCACATATCCCTAATTTTATGTTTCTAAGTGCATAATCCTGGAAATGTCAAAAAAGTACCATTAAAATAACAAAAAAGTACCACAAAGTCCCCTTTTATGAATTCTCATTAACTAAGGACCTCATATCCCAAATTTCATGTTTCTAATTATAGAAATGTCAAAAAAGTACCATTAAAATAACAACAAAGTACCACAAAGTCCCTTCTTATGGATTCTTATTAACTAAAGACCACATATTCCTAATTTTATATTTCTAGGTTCATAATTATAGAAAATTCAAAAAGTACCATTAGAAAATCAAAAAGTCCCTCCTCTTGATTTCTTGATTTTCATAACTATAGAAAATTCAGAAAGTACCAATAGAAAAACAAAAAGTACCAAAAAGTCCCTCCTCTTGATTTCTTACTCATAGGACCATATATCTTTAAGTACCACAAATTACACTCTTGTGAATTCTTATCCACATAGGACTACATTTACTTAATCTTATGTTTCTAATTTTAATGTAATTGAAAATTCATTAAGTTTGAATAAAATTTAATTATCCACCTTGTCCCTTTTTTGGTACTTTTTTCACTCATAGATGTATCGAAAATTGTATTCCAATAAATTTCTAAATTGTAATTTCCTCATATAAATATTTCAATAAATATAGAAAAATGTTTTATGAAAAAAGTACCAAAAATAGATACGATTTTTACCCCTTTAAACGTTTGAATTTCTAAAAAGTATCGAAGTTGTATTTCTCATTTTTTTGATAAGTTATGAATATGACATAAATTTTATCTGTATGTTTATTGGTTTCCAAGATAAATATAGTGCCAAAAAGGAACCAAAATAAAGTTTTTACCCGTTTTCTCCCTAAATCGGCCGATTTTCAAAAAGTACTAGACACCTGTCTAATTATTTTTTAAATGATTCATATTCATATTCAACTTTTTTGTATCATTATTATATTGCGAGTTATAAGGTTAATGACTTTTCCCATTTTTACCCCCTAAACATTCGAATTTCCAAAAATCCCGTCTTAGTGGATCTATATGGAGGGTGACCTACGTTCCAAAATGGACACTTATAATATTTGCAAAAGGTACATGAAGGCTGATAATGATCGTAACGGTTCAGAAAATGTATTCCATCCTGCTAGTGTCTAATAAAATCTTTTTTTCCTGCTTGATCATTCGATCGCTAAATAATATAATTGTAAATAACCTCCCTCGTATAAAATCATAACTAGAGGGCCAGTCTTATGAATATAAAAAATACGATTTGCAAATAGATTGGGATATTTCTTTTGATAAAAACAAATTGGTGAGAAAGCCAAAAATGTTTACTGACAAGAGATTTAAAAGAAATCAAGATAAACATTTGCCATATAGCGTTCATAAAAATCATAAAGATAAGATAAATTTCAGACAGAAGAAAATATTTCAAAATAAATAATATAAGAACTTCAATAGAATATTTTATTTAGTTTATCGATGTTGGATTAACGGAAGGTAGCTAACATAATTCAGAATTAAAAAATAGATTAAAAAACGAAAAAACTTTTAAATACTTATAAATTAAATATTTTCAAAAATAGTTAACATTATTTGATCATACTTGATCAGTTACATTTATGTAGTTGACAGAAAAAAATCAGTTGGTAAGAATTTTAAAAATTATATTTAAACTGACGGATTAATAATAGCATCTCCACAAAAGATTTTTATATCATAATATATAACAGAAATGGTCAAATTCGTATTATAAGAAATATTATGAGACTGTTGTGATAAGATTTCTCTTCACAACTATCTTATAAGATTTACTGTCAAAAAAATACACGTATACAAAAGTTTTTGTGTGTGTGTGCATGTGTTTTTTGAAAAGTACTTAAAAACAACGTTTTATTTTTTTTCTTCTAAAATTGTTTTTTAAGAGGTAATCTTCACATAAAAAATAATTTCATTAAACTTGAATTTCGAATTTTTTAAATTAAAAGTACATGTTTACGCTGTGACTGAGAGAAAATAATAAAATCTTATAAGATTTATTAGATTACGTTTACCCCTTGTTTAAGATGTAATATAACATAAACAAAATGGTTACTCTCAAATTTGACACTCTTTGTTAGTGTTATCTCACATATTATGTCTATGTGTAGACGGTATGTTACCCCATTGTTGCCACCAAGAATGTTACTAACTACACATATCCTATGAATAAATTACACATCTGAAGCAAAATTACACATGACTTTTTTTCCTAATGTAAAAGCTATAAATAAAAATCATTAGAAATATTTTCCCCTTAGAATTTTCTTAAAATAAAAACTTTGGGGCTGTTACTTCGGATTTATATTGAAATGAATTGTTTCCATGTTCTCATTAGACATTACAGTCTAGCTGTAAATCAATATTATTGAACGAAAATATTCACCATAAGATTTCTAATTAAAGCATATAGTATTATGTAATTTGCAGAATAGTTTGTAATATAAACTTCACATGTTCATTTTATATAAAATTAATCTTTTCATTCGCTCAGAACCAAAAAAATTACTCTCTTCACACGTATTAATTCATTCTGTAGAAAATTTTACTAACACATACAAACAGTTAGGTTCTTTAGACAATTCAGTTGGATTTATTGTGATTTGGTGTTTTAGTTGTTTTCTATGACATTTTATTTTGTTCATTTTAGAAATTATTTTGTAGAAAAGAGTTTCTATTTTTGGAAAAATAAAAAAGCAATAATATATATAAGTTTTTATTACTAACACACTCTTAGAGTTAAGTACCTCTCGGACTACTTGTATATACTTTGACCTTAACTATAAACAAAAATTATAAATTAATGTGTGTTTTTGGACCGCCTAAGTGGTCATATTGTTCTAATAATACTAGCGAGATAATATTTTATAACCCCCAGCCTTCGATTATATTAAATGACAAGAGCGTTTTATTAAAACTAAATCTGGATTTACAAATCCAAGTTGTTAAAAATGCCACTAGATTGTATATTTGTGTATTTTTAATAAAAGTATTGTAAAAAGAACATAATTTTTAAGCCTCAATGAATGAGAGTTAAAATTACACATGAAACTGATTACACATGGGCTACACATGTGAATAAAAATTACACATGAAGTGGCAACACTGCTTTACCCTAAGTAGTTTAATAGTGACATATAATGAAATTTACAAGAAAAACGGTTTTATTTGTAAATTAATATTATCAGTCAAAAAAATATATAGTTTTTCCAAGCCAAAATTTTGAAATAGTATGTACTGTTCATTTTTCTTATTTTCCTACCAAAAAGTGGTAACCCTTAATCACCATCATGAACAGGGTGTAATGAAATATTATTAATATATTTAATGGTTAAAGTCTATGCTAAAAAAACTGCTAAAAAGAGGTATTCAACTTTTTGTTTAATTTTTTTGTAATACAAATACAAATAAAAATTATTAATTTTATTAATCTTATTAACATTTTTATTTTCTATTAAGCAACAAAATATATAATAATTAACATTTTGAATTGCGTTTCCAGCATTAGTAGCGACAACTTATTACGTTTGCTTCAATTTTCTTAGCGTAATATGTATGTAATAACAATAAATAATAAAAATGTATAATATTTTAACTTGTATTATTAATTAACCAACTATGACTAATGATATTCATTAAAAGGCGTAAAGACATGCATCTCTTTTGCAACATAGACGTAGTTAAGATAATTTTTAGAGGTTAAAAAGTATTGATATTATTTTTTTAATAGTAATGTCATTACATTTAATGAATACAAGACATTATACTATTTTCAGATACTGCCTAATAATATTTGATTAAAATAGAATAAATAAATAAATAAGAAAACATAAGTAATTGAAAATATGAATCATTATAATTATATATTATTAACTGCAAGAATGTTTAGCAGTTAGAGAGTACATTCGAATGTCCTGTATAAATTCTAGTAAGTAGTTCAATTCTTGCTAATCAAAATAAGATAAGAAATATTTCGGTCCTAAGAACAAAAATAATTTTGTATTCTTTTGAGGGCACACAGCCCAAGTCAGAAAGTATAAAGGTACGGACAACAAGTCTTGAACTTTGACAACAATCATGATTACAAAAGATTAAACCTATGATGCTAAAATGTTGCACTTTTATCATTAAGGATTAAAGTTAGTTTCAGTTAGCTTATTTCATGTTAAGTACTAAATTCTGAATTAAACCCACTTAAAGTTTTTATCAGAAAGATTTAACCACCCACACTCACTTGCATTTCTACGACTGTGCTTAGTGTGATTAAAAAAAACGGCATCTGCTAGCATCTATAGCAAAATTCAAAATCATATTGCAAATCATTGTTAACTATTTTATTTAAATCTAGTCATAATAGTTAAGTCGTCAAGAAAATCAGGTTAAAACTAATATTGTCCAGAAGTAATTAAAACAACGTGTATACAAATTTATTGTAAAATTATAAAATTGTTGAAAATTAAGATAAAAATTCCATTATAAAAAAAAAACAAATATTTAATAAAAAATAAGTCAACAATGTTTGTATTAATACTTGTGTTTGTTGGATAATTAATATATATATTTTTTTTGCACGCATATAACAATTTGTTGGTGGAAAATATATTTGAAATATTTAATATTTAATATGATCAATAAATAAACAATCTACATTTTAATGATAAATATTGATGACGCGACGAGTGCTAATTAAATTAATAATAGATCAATGTTACAATACATAAAAAGAACCCTTCAAAATAACCTGTAAACTCTGGTTTCTTACGCCTTTTTAATAAAAAATAAACAAATAAATATATAAATGGTATATTTAAATTTAAAGTTTTAACTTTCCGTTACATGCTATTATTTTTTATTGGGGAATCACTTGCCTTAAATACGTATTATTTATTAAAATATACGACGAACTTGTATTTTATTTTGTTTTAAATCAAAAAAAAATCTAGATTTTTTTTGTTAAACTTCACTAGTCGCGTGTATTAAAAACAAATATGTATGTAAATATTTGTATATGTATATGTATGTAATGTGTTTTAATCTGTAACCAACTATCGAAATGCAGTTCAAAGCGGTTAAATGCACAAAAAAAAGCAAAAACTAGTTAATAAAATAAATAGTAGCTAATACGGCGGAATAGACACACTTATTGGTTACGGCATTTTGTTCCTCAGTGATTCTTAAACTTTGTATGACTGCTTAGAAATAAAAATAAACTTTTTTAGAAAGGTATTAGTGATAAATGCTACAATACGAGTTGATCATAAGCTGGAAAACCATAATATGTTCTAAAAATTAATTTTATGTTCATTAAATACGCAGTAAAATGCGAAAAATATGCTCTAAAAACGGGAAAATATGCACTTCAAAACAAAGATTTTTTTATATTTTTTTTTATCAAAATAATCATATTGATCCCTGACCTCCGTACAATATTTTTGGAAATCGTGTTTTGATGAAAATCTATAATTTAGAGTATCTGTAAAAATTTCACCGAATAGGGAAAGCAATTTTATCGTAACTGACATTTTTCATACATATAAAAATGTTGCTTTTATAAAGTTTTGTTCACTGCATTTACAACATTTTCGCGATTAGGGCCTGATCAGGTACGGATCCAAAATGAAAAATCCTAATGCAAAATTTGTACTAAATCATAAAATTTAAGGAAATAGTTGTGAAAATCATTCTATTTTCCTTTTCCATCATATGTTTTCTTTAAAAAAATATTGTTTTTACAAAATAAACTTATTTTTTTATAAATTAAATTTGAAAAACATTATATGAGATAACAAATTATTCTTAAAAATTCAAAACATGCTCTAAAATTGTTAATTATGACCTAAAAATAACAAACTATGCTATAAATATGCATTAAGAATTCCCAAATGCATAAAATATGCAAAAAAAAAAAAACTTATGCCAACATGATTTATTTGTTATGAAACGGATAAATAAATATTTTATCAATTGCATGATTTAACGTACAGAAAAAAACATACAATTGCATATTTTGGTTTCCCTGATCATAAGTATTTTTTGCATATTTTTAAATTTAAAAAATGTATGAACTATTGTGTGAAATTTTTTTTTGGAATACCTATAATTTATACTACTTCATATATAGAACTTAACATAGTATATTTAATTATTAGTAATAAATTTCAAAAACAATAAAACTATGGTTATATGTTGCACTCTTTATCTCAGCGATAAAATCATTAAAAAATAAATTGTGCATTATGATCCTTTAAAATTACTTTAAAGATGTAGAAAAGAGATATCTAAATATTGCCTTTGTACAGAACGGAGGCAATTATACTACTGAAATGAATAGCATACAGTATTTATTTTTGAAAAATTTTCAAAATATGGTTGAAATTAAGAAGTGATATTTATTTTATACAGGATATAAGAAATAATAGTAAACATATATTATTATATATATTATCTTTTTAAGTATGAACGAGAAAAAAAGATATAGTCGGCCAAGCCAGACTATAAGACCAATACTTGTATTAAGTGTAAAATATACTTATACACAATATTAAATTGATACTAACAATCATATCCTTTTAAGCACTTTTATGTGATTTCGGAAATTGGGTCTTATATGGTAAATTATACACTGATCTTCATATAATTGGGTAATATCATTTATACTCATAAACATATTGGTGTCGAATATTTAATTGATATTAGTGTTTTTATGGGATTTATAGACCGATCTTCACGAAATTTGACATGCGACCTGTACATTGGGCACCTTTACATGGACAGCCGATCAAACGGGCAGACGGACATGGTTAACAATTTTTTGTTTACACATTTCAAAAGACAAGGCTTAACAAATGGTTAATAGAGAAATTATTAATAGATTTCATTGGTTAAAATGTTGAATAATTTTTATTTACGATCTTTATTCAAAATTTAATTTAATTAAATTTAATACTAAATTGTTCCTTTCCTGACCTAAAACGAATGAAGGTGTGCCAATTTTATGTAAATATATTACTTATCACCAGGGCAACCATAGGTGATAAGGAGATTACGAGTTTGTTCTGTTGTCTTTAACACTCAAAAATATAAATCTTATCTTAATTTATACCAATTGGCTTATAATCACTTTCTGAGTCGATTTTAAGATTTCCGTTCGTCTGTCCTACATGGACGGAAACTACAGGTCGCGATTTTGAACATAAATTTATGAAATTTGTCAAAGAGGTTTCTTATACTCATACAAAAGTCCTGCTGGAAAAAGTTTAACAGTCATAAATTTCTTAAATATAGCAATACTTTTATACATAAATTCCTTAAATATGGCAGTATTTTTATGAAATTTGGCTCATATACCATAGCTCCCATATAAGACCCTTTTTCGGGGAATCATCCACAAATTAATAAATTCATATAGATGTTAGTATTGTATTGGTATGTTTTATTTTACACTTAATATGAGTTTTGGCCAACAAATGGCCCTAAGCCTTTAAAAAACTCCTCCCCGAATTTTGATGAATATGCATAATGGTGTAGGGTATCATATGGTCGATCTTGACCGATTAAATCTTCTTTTCACTTTTTTTGTTTTTAATTCAAAGTGCATTTTTCGAATTTTGTCAACATTTTTTGTTTCAACATTTTTTTTTTATATTTTTAGTTCTATTTAATTTTTCTCAGATTTAGAAACTCTGAGATAAAAAACAATAAACATACAAAAGCAACAAATCAATAGCTTTTATAATTCATATATATTATATAAACAAATTCTAATATGTAACCATAAACTTGGCTAAAACGTGATGACGATTAATATACATATCTATATATATTTGTTTTTTTTTTTTTTTTTATTTTAATTTGTTTTTGCGTCTGTTTTGACAAATTTTTAAAATGTCTCGTTTTTAAACATTAATATACACATGTACATATTAACGAATAATAGTGACGTATACGAGTTTTTTTAAGTTTAAGTATTTTGAAAAAAGAAAGAATCGACCTTTGGTATTGGATAGTCAAAATTAGTTTTGCTGTTTTTGTTCTTAAGACAATAACTAATAACCGGTAACATGCATACACACATATTTAATAAAATTTGCTTTTGTGTTTTAAAAAATTTTATCAGACATTCTGAAATCGTTGAAACCTTCATTAGAATTGATTGCAGTAGCATTCAAGATATTATGAATTTATTAAAATATTTACAAAAAGAATGGATATATTTCAAAATAAAAAACTTAATTTTAAAACTTTGCTGGAACTTAATTTCCTGAATTGGCTAGTGAAAATCGATAGAAAGATCAATTGATTTTCAAGAATCAGTGCCGAAGAAAGAAAGCCAAAGCACTTCAAATTATTCTTCATTTAATTTAAATATGTTTTTTTTTTTCAATTACGTGCTAATATACTCGTTTCAAAGTTTATTATTTGTAATACATTTTTAATATTAATTTTTTAAATGAACAAGTTAGGCAATTAAAAATTTGCCATTTTAATTAAATGTCAATAAATCTGTAAAAAAAAATCGTTAAATATGTATCATATCAAATTGAATAATTTAATTTTTGGGTTTTATTTTTCAAGTGGCGCTATCTTCTAGACGATGTATATCTAAACCAGCTTTTGAATAAATCTATTATTTATCCTTATTTGAAGAATATGTTATTATATAGCATAATCATATTTCAGGAAGACCTCAAAAACATTTTATCCAATTTATAATACATAATGAGTAGGGAGCGGAATTTCATGCTTATAAATATTTTTTCTAGACCATTTAAAAACTCTTTAAAGTATAGTCAATTTTACACTTGTAAAATCTCGAGATATGCACGAAAACGATATCAATGATATTAAATTTTCTCTCCAAAGGACTTTAAAGTTTTGAAAAAATATTTAGGAAGTTTATATGGATATAATATGAATATGATATGATTGGAATAACTGCAATACAATAATGTTATCCATTTAAATATTATAACACAAAGAAAATAAGTTTTAGACAATTTTACTCTTTTTTACATTTTGTGTCATATTTATTATTTTGCAAAAATTTGTAGTCTTAATTCGACAGCCGTATTGAGTTGATATAATTATTGTAAATATTTAATATTTTTTTAGTTGGGTATCCTCGATACGTTGAAGTCATTTTGAGAACAAATTTGACATCCTTAAGAAAAACTGAAGTTTTACTTATTGGTTATAATAAGTAAATAAAGCATCTTTTCGTTCATCTGTTTTTTTAATAAAAAAAAAATAAATTATAAATCCTTTTTTTGGACTTAATTTCCCTTATTCGATAGATAATTTTTTTTTTAATTACGAATGTGAACGTTCCTACCTTGAGCTCCGCTCCTAAAATTAATCTGTAGTTTACCTTTTAAAGTTGAAATTTTACTCTCCTCTGCTAAACCTAATCCAACCAGCCTATAAAAAGTTATCGATTTGATTGAAAAATTGTTTGATTCTGTTTTATTGTCTAATCTTTAAATCACGTGTAAATGGCTAAACCGAAATTCGATACAAGCAGCAGTGGTGGTTCCTATACAGTGTTGCCAATTTAGCAATTTAATGGCTAAATTTAGCCATTTTCAATCCTGTTTAGCCA
>MINK01172851.1:0-14990 GCA_001735545.1 Phormia regina
AAAAGAATAAACCAGCTAAATAAAATAAAACATATATGTACTACAATAAAAATTGCTAAGGAATGTACATATGTATGTATGTATATATATGTAAGAAATAAAATAAAAAGACAAGGTTTTTTGTTTGTTTTTTGGTTAAATTGAGCACAAACCTTTACAAAAGATTTGCACTACAATAATTTATTTGAATATTTCAGTTTTGATATTTTTTTTCCAGGCTATTATCTTTTTTTATGTTTCTGTTGTTGTTGTCTATTCGAATTATTTTTTATAAACAGATTTTTCTTTTTCTTTTTTTTGAATTACAATAAACATATTTTTACTCTAAATACATAGATATATATAAATAAAATTTTGGTTCTATTACAATTTTGTTATAAAAGAGTGAAAGAAAAAATACATATTTGCATTTTTTAAATACTTATTTTTATTATATAATAAATTTTAAAAGAAATTAATATTTTTTTTGTTTACATAAATTTCAATTTATTTTGCATTTTATAATATATTAAAATCAAGTATTTAAAAATTTGTTTTTATTGTTTACAAAAAAAAAAAATAATTTTTCAAATAATTTTTTTTTTACAATTTTTTTGTTTATCTCTTTGCTTTTACAAAAATTGTGTTAACAAAGAAATGATTTTTTTTTTTGTTTTTTTCTATTCCGTTTTGTAAATAATCGTTTTTCCAAATGTTATCGTTACAAAAAAATATTTTTTTGTTTGAAATAATATTGATATTTTTAGTTCTTGATATTTCGTTCTTTGATTTACTTCATAGTTTTAGTTCTTATTATTTTTTTATTTGTTTTAACAATGTTTTTTTTTAGGTAAAAAGTAAAGAAAATTATTGTTTTTATCAATATTTATTTTTATTAAATGGTTTTTTTGTTTTAAAACTCATGTATTTATCACACATAATTGCATTTTTAATTTTAATTTTTTTAAACATTAAGAAAGAAAACGTAGATCTAAAACAATATTCCAAAATTAAAAAACCTTTAGAAGAATCTTTAGAAATAAATGCAAAAAAAAAAAGGAAAGTAGCAAAGAAGCTTGATTATATTAAGCTTATGAATAATTTCCATTGTTGTTGAAAAACCTTTTTTTCAAAGGATTTTATTTTTGAAAAACCTTTTAAAAAAAATGCTGTCTTTATTAGTTAAATTTTATTTTTAATTTTGGATTTTTGATTTAATTCCACGTATTCTTTCTTTTTCGATTTTTGTTTGGAAGTACTTGGTATATTTAAAAAAACTAAAATAAAAAATTTGTTTTTAAATTAATATTCGAGCATATTTTGTATAAGATGTTTGTTTTAATTATTTTTCCATAGAATATACTCTTTTTGGTTTTAAATAAACAACTCTTTAAAATATATATTTCTATTCTATTTTTTTACTTTTAAATTTTTCTTAAAGAATTTCTTAGATTTTTTTTCCCCAAATAAAACTCTTAGAGTTTAGTTTTTGTTGATTAATTCTTATTATAGTTTAAAATTTATATTTTAAAAAATTGTTTATTTAAAATTTGTTTTCTTATATAAATATAACACATTATTGATGTTTTGTATGTTTTTGTTTTTTTTTTTTTTAATTATTTTTTGAAGCAGTAGTATACTTTTTTTAAAGTTTTTGTGGTTTTAAAACTTTGTAATTATAAAAAAAAAAATAATAATAATAAAATTAAAATAATTTGTATTATAAATGTGTGTGTGTGTATTTAAGTCTTTGTTAAAGCTTGTTTCACATTATTATTTTTATAATTTTTCTTTTTTTTTTCAAATTATTATAAAATAAAAATACGTAATAAAAATAAAAAGGATTTCTCTTAAAGGCTGTATTTAGATTTCTTTTTTAAATAAAATAAAAATGTATTGCAATTCCAACAAAATTAAAAAAAAAATAATAATAATAATTTAATTTATTTAAATAATTAATTATAGCCGGCCAAAAACAACTTTAACTGATTTTATGTTTGTTTAATTTTTTTTTTTAATATATTTTTATTTTTTCTTGCTCTTAATTAAAAAAAACATTTCTTTTTAGAGAATTTTGTACTTTTTGGTGTTTAAGAGTAAAAAATTTAGAAATTTTTCCAAATAAATTTATAGAATTAAAAAGTATTTATTATTATTTATTTATTTTTTTTTTTTTTACAAAACATAAAATCCTTTTAAGAGTTTTTGGCTAGAGAAGACAGTTTTTATTTGAAAATGGAAAGAGCAAAATTAAAAAAGGATAAAGAAAATGTTAAGAGTAGTAATAAAAATTTGTTGTGTTTTGTTTTTAATTAAAATAATAATAAAATGCAAAATTCTTTGTTTTTATATATAAATATAAAGAGCACTGCTCTTACTTTTTTTATGTTTAAACTTAAGATTGCATACAAATATCACGTTTTAATAATTTCATTTAATTTAAGTTAATGTTTTCTTTCTTCAAAGAAAAGAAAATCTTTAAAATTTTCAACAAAAAGAAAACAGGTTTTACTAAAATTTAAGTAATTTAATAATTTAGTTAAGTTTTTTTCAACACTTATTTTAAAGAATTTTAAGAAAAATCTACAATTTGTACAAAATGAAGTGCAGTTTTCAATTTTTGGCTTATTTTATAGTTTCTTTTTTTTTTGTTTTTTTTTTACAACAAAAGTTTGAAAAAAAAATTTGATTTAATATTGTATTATTGGGACGTTTTGCTTTTAAACATAAATATAACCTTAAAATCTTTTTTTTATAAAACATTAGCAGTTTTTCATTTATTTTGTTTTGTTTGTTTGTTTGTTTGTTTATATCGTTGTTGTAGTTTTAAACTCTTTTTGTTTTTATGTTTTTTTTTTATCAAATATAAAGATTATTTAATTGAGTTTTACGTTGTTTTTGCAGTTGTCATTCAACTTTTATTTAAATTTAATTTATTTTTTATACAAAAAATATCTAGTTTACATTTTTTAAAAGTTTATTTTTTAGGTTTTTTTTCTTTTCTTTTTGTTTTATTTATTTATTAAATAATTTATAATATTAAATGCTAACAAAAAACAAGGTACTGGGTTTAAGTTTTGTAAATGTTTTCTTTAGATTTGGTTGTAAATACACTACGAGAATCAAATAAAAAGTAATACATGTCTAATATACAGATCATTATCATTATTTTTATACATCGTATAATAAGAATAATATACATATATATATAAAAGAGAATTGAGGCGGGGTTAAAAAAAAAATAAATAGATCATTCAATATATCCCTTAAACAGAAAATGAAAAATTAAAAGAAGAAAAAATAAAATAAAAGAGTTCAAGATTTTTAGAGCGAATGAAAAAAAAACGATAAAATTACTTATTACTATAAAAAGTCTTTAATATAAGAGGGAAATACAAATTAAATATATAAAAAATTTAAATATATAAATTATATATATATAACTCTCTTATACTTAAGACTTTGCCTATCTTAATAAACTATCTTTTGCAATTAAATATTCAAAATTTCCAGAATTTTAGGTAAAATTAACATTTACAAAAAAAAAAAAAAAGTTTTGACTGGTTTCGATAATTTTTACAAAAAAAATAATAATAAAATTTCTTTTTTTTTCAAATTAATTACAAAAGTTAATCATCATCACACATGTTTTAAAAACATTTTGAATAGCTTATTTTATCAATAAAAAAATCACTCAACTCTGGCCTTTGTTTAATATTGGAATAAAAATTTTTGAAAATTAAAATACAATAAATTAAGGCCAAAGTTTTACAAGCTGTTTTAAGTTATAAATTTAAATTTACAAAAATATATATATATTAACTATATATAAGTATAATTTATATATAAAAAAAAAAATAAACAAAATAAAGAAATAAAATAAACCAAAGGCTCAAATAAACGAGAGAAAGGATCTTTATATGCAAAAATATTAAAAAAAAAAATCAAAAAACAAATAAATTTTAAATAAAAAGGAAGAAATAGGTTGAGAAAATAAACTCCGTTTTTTAGAAAAAGTAAGAGTTATTTTCTTAAAATAAAGCTACAGCAATATGACAATATTATAATGTAGAAAATATCACAGACAATGATGACAACTTTTTTTTATAGAAATACCTTTGATAATTTTCTATTACAGTTCTTATTAAATAAACAAAATAAATTAGAATTCAAGCTTAGTAATCAAAATAATATATAAAATATTTACTTATTAACGCTTGAGATTACAAATTTAATGTTTTCTCCTACAATTTCTAAATTTTTTACTTTTTGTTCAAATTAGTTCTTTTTTTAAATTTGAATTATTTGCTTGTTTTAAAGCTATAAATATATGTTGTCATCACTGATCACAGTTAAATCTGTCATAAAATTCTCCCTTTAAATCTGTGTCACCCTAAAATTATTTATTTTGATTTTATCATTTTCTTTGCTGCATTATTCTCTCTTTCGTGTACAAGAGCCTTTAGGGAAAGATTTTGAAGAAAAGAAGATGAAAATAAAAATAAAAAAATAATACATATAAATAAATAGGTAAAACTAAATTTGTAATGTTGATAATTGCTACACAAAATTGTTGATGATATTGCAAATGCGAAGATATAAAATAAAAGAATATTTATAGTTTAAAGGGAACTTCTTGTTTAAAGCGTAAAAAATCTAAAAGAGAAAATAATATTTACAAGTCTAATACAAATTGTTTGGCTTTTTTTTCTTCTTCTATTTCGTCTTCTTCTTCTTATTTTTTATACAAATCTCAAATCTTTTATACATAACAATTCACTTCTGTAAGATGTTTTCTCTTCTGTTTAATGTGGGATTAAAGTAGGGCATAGGGTTCAGTGGGGGTCAATAATAAGGCTTCTTACTTATCTTAAACAATAATAATAATAATAATAATAATAAAAAAATATGTATTAAATAAAAGTTAAGTATGTATACTAAAGTTGAAATATGCTGCTGAAGATCCTGCTAATGTTCTCTCAAGTGGGGCTGTTTTAGTTGTTGTTGTTTTTTAGATTTTAAGGCTGTTGTTGTCTTTGTAACTCCATCTTTTCTGTTTGTTGATACGAAACAGAATGAATGTGGGCAGGAGGAGTAAAGTTGTAATCTTCTCCTTTTTTTTATGTTGAAAAAGCCTTCACATTATTATCTATTTTATTTTGAGTCTTTTAGTTTTTAGAAAATATTCTCTTCTTATTGTTTTATATTTATTATTTATGTTAAGCTTTTTCTTTCTTTTTATTTATTTTGCAAATGGTTTTGGTGGGCTTTTTTAAAAAACGTATTTTGTTTGTTTATTTAGTTTAAAAAAAATTAATTTTTACTGTCTTTAGTTTTTTGGTTTTTATTTATTATTTATTGTGAGAATTCTTTTTTTTTCTATTTTAAGTTTAAAATGTTTTTTTTTTTTTTATTTCTTCTATTTTTGTTAATACAATCAAGTCTATTTTGAATATCACTTTTGAAAAAAAATCAAATCAGTTTAGAAATGTTGTATGTTTTATGTTTTGTTCTTGAAGGAAAAATATTTCAATTATTTTTGAGATTTGTTTAGATATTTTATTCAAAACTAATTATTTAGTTATTGTTTTGTCTAGCACTTTTCTTTTTCGTAGATTTTAAAGAATTTCTTTCTTTGATTTCATTTGGTTTTAAATTAAATTAAATAAAATTATTAATAATTTATATAAGTTCACAGTTGTTTATTATTGTTTTTATTTTTATTATTATTTTTATTAATAAATTGATGATTATGAATTTTGCATTTTTTGGCATTTTATTTTTGTTGTTGTATGTTGTGTTGTTGTTTATTTATTTTAAAATTATATGATGAATTAGGGCATTTTTTTATTTTATTATATTTTGAATTTTTTGTTTTGTTTTTTGTTTTGTTTTTTTTTATTATTTTAAAGTTAAAATATATTTTTGTTTTTAGTTGCTTTGTAATAAACTTGAGATCACAAGCACTTGCCAAACAGATGCAGGCAGAGAGGGTACGTGTGTATGTATGTCAGAGACCAGACTATTATCTGGATTATGATCGATAAAATTACATATTTGGGAGTTTCTCTTAGCGACTCCTCTACTACTGCTGCTGTTGGGCATAGAGTGATGATTTTGGATTATTGTTTGTTTATTTTTTTGTTTTTAAATGTGTATATATTTCATTTTCTTTTAATTATTGACGGATTTTGTTGTTGTTAAAAAAAGTTAAAACATTATTTGCGGTTGCTATTGTTGTTACTGTTACTTTAATTAAGTTAAATTGGCGTTTTGTTTTTACTTTATTAATTTGTAGTTAACTAACAATGCGGTTACGATTGCACATTTAGCAACAATTTCAAATTGTGCGTATCAAAATCATCGAGCAAATTACGCTTCGAAGACTTGACCACATGGCCGCCATAACTATGGGAATCATGGCCATGTTGATGATGGAGATGATGGTTGTGATGGGTTCTGGCTGCGGCGGCGTGTAGAATACTTTGTAGGCCGGGACCAGCACTGCTGGCGACCTTTTCGGCGCTCTTACTACCAGTCCAATGTTCTGGAGGCTTGGGTAAAGCAGTGGGGGCTGGAGCATCGAAACACTTACTGCCGGCAAAGTGAGTGAGGGCGGTGGGAATGAGAGGATGGGTAGGTGAGATCTTTCCACCACCAACACACAGCAAAGGGCTTGAGTGCTTGGAGCGGGGCTTTCGTGCCGAATTGTTACCTCCATTACTCGTCATAATCGGAGATATGCTCAGGCCTCCACCCAAAATTGAAGCGGGCGATTGGCGTGTCGACTGGTGTTGATTGTTCTGAGGTGATCTTTGTCCATCGCGAAACTTTTGCGAACTACCGCCATAACGTTTGCCTCCACTGCCCGGTTGCTGATAGTTCTGGTTATTGTTAAAATAGCTGCCACTATCATTATATTGCTGTTGGGGCGATCGTCTTTGCTGCTGTTGCTGGCGTTGTTGTTTACGCATTGAGGCGAAATAGCCACTGCTGCTGCCATTGCTGTTTGAACCAACAGATGATACACTGGAGGCACTGCTGCAATTTGAGCTGGTTGATATGGCCGAAGACATGTTGCTACCAGGAGGAGAACTACTCAGCATCGGCTGGTGATGATGTTGATGATAATGATGATAATTTGTACTGTTGCTAGCAATACTGTTGGAATGTGCACTAAGGGGTGGTGTTGATGGTGGGGAATTAGCGCCGCCGCCTCCGCTGGCTTTAGCGGCTCCTCCTGCTCCATTTTTCGAACGTATTGATGCCGCCGCCGCTGCGGTTGCTGCTGTTGTCATTTTCAGATTTTTACTAACGCTATTGTGCGAGTATGTCATAGTACAATTTTTATTGTTTTCCGATTTGGTTCTTGAGTAATAATGTTTATTTTTTTAATTAATTTTTATTATTTGTTGTAATCTTTGTCTGATTTTTTTTTTATCTATATTTTATTGAAAAATTTTGCTTGAATTTTTTTGTTTTATTTAGTTTTTTTTTTTTTAATTTAATGCTTAATATTTAAATATCACACACAATAAAATCAACGCTTATTTAAATAAATGGGGTTTTTTGCGAGTCCTGCTTCTTATACTTTTCCTGCTTCGCGAACGTCGTCGTCGTCTTTATCCTCTATCAAATTCTCGCCACACTTCCTTTATTTCTTCTATTTTTATTCTTTTTTTTTTTTGCTCCTTGACGACGTCTTTAACTTCTCTTTCTCTTATTTACAATATTATATATAAGATTTATTATATACTTTTCTATATATATATTTGCGTTTATTATATAAATTATATTATTATATATCCTTTATTATAAATTTAATCAGTCTGTTGATTTGTTTAAACTTTTTGTTGTTATTTTATTTATCCTTAGCTAACGCTTTATCGTCGTATTCTTCTTCTCACTTTTTTTGGTCGTCACTGGCGTTAACTCTTATGGTATGTTTTTCTTATTATCCAATTTTTCGCCTTTTTTTCTGCTTTTTTATGTTGATGTATTTTATTGCGCATTAAATTTTGGTCCTTTACATACACAAGATGAAATATAGACATAAATATGGTGGGAAGAAAAAGAGAAACCAAAGAAAACAAAAAATTAAACTTAGTTACAAAATTACTTAAAATATTAAAATAAAAAATTATGAAAAAGAAATATTTATGTATGAATATATGAATATTTGTATGTATAGGTGGTAAAAAAGTTTACATTTAACAAAAAAAAAAATAATAATAATAAAATGTCAGCTTTTAAATATTCAAATATTTAATGCTGCAAAATATATTTTATTTAATTTTATTACAAATTAGCATTTACGAATTGAATTCACCAATCAATTAAGGCTTTTTTATATTACTGTGAATTTTAAATAAATATATAAATAAAAAATTTATTTCTTTATTTAAACAATAGAGCAATAGCAAACTTTGACATATCTCCTAAGCCAAAACAAAATATAACTGTTCAGCGTACCCTGATTCTAACCACACATTTTTCTTTGTTTTCCTGAATCCGATCAATGCAAATTGTTTTAGGTTTTTTATTTTTTTAGCCAAAAATTGCAAAATTAAAAAATATTAAAAAATAGAATTGGTAAATGAATTTGTCGTTAAAATTTGTTGAAAAGATAAATAATTTTTGCAAATAGGTTCAATAACAATTTTGTGTTATTTGATGTTGTAATTCGTATTTTAACCATATTTATGTAGATTCTTCTTTTTATTTATTTGCTTAATTATTTTTGATTGTCTTCTTATTATAGTTTATAAATAAAATTAGAAAATTGTAAATTTTGGTAAATCATTTTTTTTAGTTACTGTTGAATACAGAGTTGCAAATTTTGGGTATTAAAACATTAGTAAAGGTATATTTAACAATCTAAAAAATTCACTACACATTTCCGATTTATTACACATATGTATATAGTAAATAAAGAATTTTATGTATAGAGTGTGTGCTAAATTTAAATTGTCCTATGGTGAAAAGTTTAAAAATTTTTGAACTTTCTTTCATGACAATTTCTGACATATTCGTATAAAAAACTTAACGAATTTAATATATTTTAAATAATAAAAGAAGCATTAAAATGCAGCCACAATCAATAATTATTTTTTTTATTATTATAGATTTTTTTGTCAGTATTTTCTATACATTTCTCAAAAAGCTAATGAAATTTTATTCACCTCATATACATCAAAATTTTACTTTTATAAATTAAAATTAGAAAATTTTATATACACATAAATATGTATTTATTTAAAATGCTTATAAAGATAAATTTTTCCAGGTATTATTCGAAATATAATTTATTGAATGTTTTGGAATATAATTTAAACTATATTTAAGTCCTGTGAAACGATGTCGAACGAAAAAATTTGTTTCGATAATTTATATAGAAAACAACAAATAAATTAATCATTTTATTATTTCCTGCTCATTTTGAGGTATAAATTTATCGTTCGACAACGTAAGACAAGCCTTTAAACTATCTGCGATTTTTCAAAAATAACATAAATACACTATAATAGACAAAGTTTTAAATACGACATTTCCAATAAAAATTTTTGTCATTGTCATTTTTTAATAATCTGCATTTGGCGGCTTAACAAAAATTAAAGTAAAAAAATCGGAGCTAAATTAAAACGTCAAATATAAGCTAAAATAATTATGAATTCAACATTTCAGTACAAAATGAATTATTAGTTTATAAAAAGATTTATAACATTAAAATTTTGAAATTTAAATTTTTATTACATTTTATAATATATTTATGTGTTTCAAAAAAAAAAAAAAATGTGTTTACATATCGATCCCTAAACAACGAAAAATTCGTAAGTACAGGAAACAAAACTTTATAAGAAAAGCATTTTATATGGTTGTTTTCACCGATAAAGGCACTATTATTAAATCGGTGCTGAGTTAGGAAGGTCTATTTAAGCTAAAATATTAATTTATCTGATCTAAAGAAAAATGCTTATAATGTTTAACAATATAAATTTCACATAAAAACTTTTTATTTTTTCAAAATGTTTTAGAAAAATACTTTTTACTACTATTACTAAAATTTTAAACATTTTTGGTACATAAAAGAGGGTTGAATATTATTGTATTCTCCATAACATTTATTCTATATAAAAACATATATACATACTATGGCTGTATATACATATGTATGCATATCAAAAAATATATAAGTAAAATGTTTGGTTACACGACAATAACTTTTTTTACTACAAACAAAAAAACGACCTCCAATGGATATAAAAAGTTAAATGTGAAATACGGCAACATAGCATTAGCTGACTGTAAATGTTTGGATTTGTGTACTCAATAACGAATAAGCTACGTTGCCACTTTTACTATGCTTTAAAAAAAACGTGATTTTCTAGCGATTTTTTTTTTGTGTCTCATATAAATTGTACGTTTGTAACTTTGTACGTAAAAGAAAAACATAATAATTACAATTAATCGATTTTACCTAAACATCAAATTATTCATATTTTATTAAAGTAATAAACACTCAAATAAATAAAACCTAAAACAACAACTAAAAAACTAAATAAGTTAGTTGTGTACTTACTTAAGACTTTGTAAACCATTTAGTTTCTTTTCGTCGTTGTTGGTGTTTATTTGCTATGTCGTTTTATTTTTATTTATTTTTTTTTATTTTATTTTGATTAAAACGATAGTAATTCTGTCTCTTTCTCACGCACGTATCTTGTAAATTTGTAATAAAATTCCCAGAGTAGTGTTGAGAAAAATAAGATGGCTAGCTTTTGTTGTTGCGTTAAAATACACAATAAAATTAATTGAAAGAAGAAATCACCTTCGTTACGTAGTGGGAAATTTTTCGAATATCACAAAAAAATTTTTTACGAAACTTGAGGGAATTTTTTCTTCTACTTTACAAAGTGTTTCTGTATTATTTAAAGTGTTGTTTCAGCAATATGATTTCGCTTGAACACTGAATTTCTTTATTTAACTTTTTACAGAAAAATATATATTTTCACTTTGTATTACTTCTTTAGCTTTCAACCTCAATTTTTTTCTAAAACAAGGTACCGAAGAAACACAAAAAATCACACAGTTTTTTTTTTCAAAGAAAAACGATGATAGGAAATTTTTCAATTTTTATGTTTGTATGTATATGGGTGTATTTATATTATACTGTCTATATTGCAGATTTAAATATTTGTACAATTTATATGCTGACACGACGGTGTTTAGATTGTTTTTTTTTTACTTTTATTTCTATAACTGTTATTATTTGTTTTTTGTTTTTCTTCAACTTTAATTTCCGCTTTACCGACGTTTCCGCGTTTAAAAACGAGTAAAACTCACAAAATATAAATCGTTGAAATTGTTTTATGAAAATTATTTCAACGTATTTTAGATTTTATATTTAAAAAAATGTATTATTTTTTGTTTTAAACTATTTTAATTTGTTTTTTTTTTTCTTCTTTTGTTTTTGATAGCTTCACTCGTTGTACTATTTTCGAATTTAACTTTTTTACCACATACATATATATAAATAATAGATATCTACATACATATATTTATATATATAGATTTTCTTTTTATTATTGAATTTGTTGTAGTATTATTAAATTTGATTTGTTATCACTTATTACAAATTATATTTAATTAATAATAATTATAACAGATAGATTACTATTATTTTTTGTGTATTCAAACTTGAAATTTCACTTAAATATTTCTTTTTTTTTTAATTTTTTTTATATTTTTTCAATATTGTGTGTATTGCGTATGGAACGCCTTCTCCGAACCTTATACCATGACTCTTTCGAATAAACTTAAAAACGAAATGACGAAGCAGCTAGTTTTTATTAAAAATACATGATTTTTCGAATACATGCAATAGAGAGAGATAGGAAATGTACTTCCGTTGTAACATGTTGTCTCTGTTGGCGGTGGTTTTAGATGCTTTGAAAACATCATCAGTTTAGAAGTCATTGCTTAATTTTAGTGTTGATTTACATGTTGAATTGGATGATTAAAGAAATCGTGTTTAACAAAAGTTCTTTGATTATGTATTAAATTAAGTATTAAGAAATAATAATAAGTATTTGTTTATATGAGCATACATATGCATAATTTATTCATTTGCTTTTATCTTCTAATATTCACATTTTGTAATATTACGATTCAACCCTAACATAAGGTTTACACCAGAGATTTTTCTATCATAACAAATGTCATTACTTCGAGTCTACATTAGACAAATTTTTATCAAGACAAACGTCAAAATTATATTACGATAAAGATATGTCTTATTAAGACTGAATTTGCACAATATAATATCTATTAAATATCTATTGAATATTACTACACAACTTTTTATCAAGACAAACGTCAAAATTATATTACGTTAAGATTTGTCTTATTTAGACTGAATTTGCTGCGTTGAATTATCGCAGCGTTAAAAGAAAATTTTCAGCGATCGAGCCCTGACTGACAACTTTAGCCTAAAGTCCAAATTACATTAACGCGTAGTCAGCATCTGCATAAGCAAATATTAACAGCTGTTCATTGTCAGAATAACTTGTTGCTGGCATTATAATTACATTTAAACATATGCAGCGACAACTTAAAACCACCATCTTGCTTTATTCTACTTACTAGGGTTTATCAAATCGACTTTCGAATAATCAAACAATCGACTTTTTGTTGTAAAAAGTCGATTGACATGGGAATACAAAAACAATTTGACAGTAACGCGAGGTTTATCAATGAAAAAATTGTAAAACAGCTGTTCTTACGAGTATACTTTCTAATTATACTATGATACAGTGCTATATAACTCCATAACGTCGAGTCTACATTAAATGCATTTTTATCAAGACAAACGTTTGTCTAATGTAGACTGAATTTGTAAGTATTATTAGCTCTGACAACTTTGTTTTTTTAATGCTTAAAATACGTCATCTTCATTATTGTTGGTACTTTTTATATTGGTTTATTATGATATACGTTTTTTCCTATAATTTAGATAGATAAAAAATTATCTCCAAAACCATAGTATAATTAGAAAGTATACTCGTAAGAACAGCTGTTTTACAATTTTTTTATCGACATACCTCGCGGTACTGTCAAATTGTTTTTGTAATCATATGTAAATTTTTTTCGTGAGTATTTTACTTTTCCTTTTTTTTATTCTCTCATCTTCTGTACATATCATTTTGACATTGTGTGCAGTAGTTTTACACCATAGTATAATTAGAAAGTGTACTCGTAAGAACAGCTGTTTTACAATTTTTTCATCGACGCACCTCGCGTTCCTGTCAAATTGTTTTTGTATTTCCATGTAAAATTTTTTCGTATTTTAGTCTTCTTCTCTTTTATTCTCTCATTTTCTGTACATATCATTTTGACATTGTGAGGAGTAGTTTTACACTAACAAAATACAAACAATTGTTGTTTTTGTAGATTTGCGAGTACTTTTTAATTATACCACTTTATAGATAAGTGGTTCTACAATGTCTTTCCGGGACTTTAAAAACTGTAAATTTCTGGGGAATAACGGGATACATACCCTAACCTATAACTTTTCAATAGAAAACAAATATTTTTATTTATTTCATAATTTTTATTGATTAAATTCTATTTAAAATGTTCTTTTTTTATACGCTATTTTCTTTGATGCTAACACATAGTATTTGTTGTTTTTGTCCTTGTAATTATATTCATAATTTTTATTAAGATACAAGAGTTTATTGAAAAATTATTATTATTTTGTTGTAGTTGTTGTTGAGGTTTTTATGTTTTGTTACGTTGCGTAAAGGTTTATTTTACATAAATGTAAAAAATGAAACTAAAATGGTTTAATTTTTTTTTTTTTTTTTTTTTAATTTCGAATACAAGATAAATTAATAAATTTTATATTAAAGAATGTATACATCAATAATAATAATAATACTAAAGTGGAAAACTTAGTACAAATCGCCGCTGCACAGATGAAAAAAATTTTTATTTTCAGACAACTTATCAGGAAAACGAAAAATTATTTCCTTTTATTTTTTCAAAAATACATATGAATTTTTTTGAAAATCGATAAAGGTTTCAAAATGTAACAATAAAAAATAAATAAAAATCGGGAAAGACTACAAATTTTGTGAAAAATGTTTATGATTTATTAAATTTTAAAAATCCCATTATAATTAGTAAATTTTTGTTAAAGTTTAAATTAAATATATAAAATATTTTCTGACTTATCCATTTTAATGGGAAAATATTTTTTACATATCATTAGATTTTACTAAATCTTGTTTGATTCTGTTTTTTCTTACAGAACATTTGCAAGATCAAACAACTCCAAAATATTCCTTTTTTTTTGTAAAACTAATGATCACGCAAATTTGATGAAATACTTGATAAATGTGAAAAAAGCTTTTTAGAAATAATTTCAACATTAATTAAAAAAACATAAATTTATTATTGTTTTTTATTAAATATGCATTTATTATTATTAATTTTTTGTTTTTTTTTTATTTATTTTTATTATTTTTTTGGTATTTAAAACATGCATTTTTATTTAAAAGGAAGAAAGAATTGTGAGTGAGTGTACTATTTCAAATATCAAATTTTTGAAAAACATTTTTTTTTTTTTAATTTTTAATTTTTTCTTGTGTATCAATTATTACATTATAATTTGTTATAATTATTTTTTTTTTATTATATTTTTGTCAATTTAACATACATCACAGCAAAAATTTATATATTGTTTTTTATAATTTTAATATTATTATTAATATATGTTCTAAAAAGAGCGCTAAGTGAAAACGGGAAGATTTAAAATACAAAATTTATAATTATAGTAGTAGGTCATAATAATAAAAATATAATTAATTTTTTTGCCAAAAAAAAAAAAAAAAAACTAAATTAATATTAAAAAGTTTTTTAAAAGTACTGCTTAAATTATAGTTTAATTAAAAAATAAAACAACTACTAATAGATGTTTGAAAATAGTAATTTTTCATATAGTTTTTTTTTTT
>MINK01172852.1:4688-24160 GCA_001735545.1 Phormia regina
AACAGTTAATCGACCAAAATTAACCGGATAACCGAATGGCGGTTAATCGACTGGATACCATAGTATCTATACTATTTGCAGTTTAGGAAATTTGGATTTTATAGCCGAAAATGTGAAAAAATCCATTTTTGAGATTTTCGCCATTTTTTGTGGAACTGTGGGATTACTGTTACAAAACTCTTAAAGTCACTTTCTTATTTTATATGACAAGTCTACATTCACCAAGAATTTATTAAAGATAAATCATTTATAGTTTCTCAAAACAAAAAAAAAAAAAAAATCTATTTTTAAAAATTGTTTGCTTTACTTTAAAAATAAGAATAGTGTTCTGGAACTAGTTGTAGAATTAATATATTTCTTTTCTGGGTAAGCTGATTTACTTTTTTCGTTTGCAGTCCCCATGTAGCTTTTTTAAGCTAATGCCTTATTCTATATTAATGTCCGTATAAGTGATTATCGGATGCTGCGATATGGAAAAAAATTGTAGATACGTTTCGCATAAAAAATTAATTTTCAAATTCAAAACCTTTTATATTGAGCCTGATAAAGATATCGTCATTAAATTTTCTTTATTCAATAGATATTTTTTATTATTTATTTGCTTTAAGAAAAACTAATCAAATCAGTTAGAAATACTAGGATATATAACAAAATGGACTATAAACTTGAGGAATTGTGGTAGTAAAAATTTCTAATGCATATAACTCGAAAACTATAACATAAATAACACAAGTAAGCATATATTTTCTTTTTTGTATAATTAAATGTCATTTGAAATCAGAAATTAAAAATTGGCATGCATTTAAAATGTCAAAAGTAATCTACTATGAAGCTCCCTGAAAGGTATGAGTGGTTCTCCTTCCAAACTTAAAATCTCACACTCTCTTGTTTCGCCTATGTGAAATTTTATATAAATCAAACCAGCCAATTGGAAATTACCAGGGATCGTAACAGTTATGACTTTTATAATAAAAGTCCGGAAATAAAAGTTATTTTTAGATTTTTATCATCTTAAAAACTAGTTATTAAAAAACGACAAATTTAAAAGCATAATACTGTAAGAAAGTCGAGTACATAACGATCAGATTGGTGTATATAAATGAAACGTACAATATTTCGTTATAACTGCTTTTTTTTGTTTTAAAATTTAAAAATATCTGTTATTTACAATCGCTTTTGATTCTATCCCACTGTGTACTTTAGAAAATATAAAATGAATTAAAAATGGAAAAAGAGATGATGACAAACTTCTATCCAAAAAACAAAATTAATTAGATCGACAATCTCGCTCAGAGAGTTCTCTATTTAATTATTCTACTTATGTAGGGTATTAAATATTTAATTACAAAATTAATTAAAATTATATACTTATAAAATGTATATTCATTATATAAAGATATTTTGTTTAGTTTTTTTTTTATTTTATTTTCTCAACATAATAATATAAAGTGTAAACAAACAAACCTTTGAGAGTACTCCAAGCGGTGCACCACGCAACAGAAGGCAATAAAAAAGTTCCCTGCACTTTGCATGTATATCACGTATAATGACACTTTGGTTATTTAACTGTAATCCTGTAAAATTTGCACATATAAACATAATTATAGGTATGTTGGAATGTATATTGTCTATACATATATATATATATATATATATGTATAAAAAATGGTTCATATAAATTCATGTTAATTAGATGCAATTTAAAAACATTAGCAAAAACATCAACATCATTAGTAAAATGAAGACAGAGAAATGCTCAGTCTACATTATACGCCTCAGTTGTCCATTAAGTATTATGTAGACAACAATATTTTCAAAATAAAAAATATAAAAATAAAAAACTTAAAACAAGGGAACATAAATATAATAAGAAATTTGTTAAGAGGGGAATGCAACAATACTTAGTGTGATTTAGGTTGCCTAGAAAATGCATAATTAAAACTTACCCACATAAGCCTCACCACTTTCACAAACATGCGGCAATAATTCGGCAATACAAAATAATAAATTACAAATATCACACAAATGTAATTGAGCACGAGCTAAACTTGTGGTTATTTGTGAATAGCGTACAGTCAAGACACTTAAAGTTTCATTAAGCATACCACCAAATATACGTTGAGCCATTTTGGGTGGTACAGAATTCCATAAATCATCTTTAGTACCATACATATACAACCACCACATCTGTATGCAATAAGAACCACGTTCAGATTCAAAAAATGGTTCGGTATCTTCCCAGTGTAGAGCATCAGCATCTTGAACTATGTAGAGTAAAAGGAGACGACAGTGCAAATCTAAAAGACGTTCTGCTAAAGCTTCAGATAGTTGTGAAAATTGTTTAAGGGAAAGTTTTAAAGCTCCTCCTTTTTCATCACCTTTGGGAGGACATATTTTGGTAGTAGCTGCTTGTAGATAAACATTTAAACAATTGCGTACTAAAGCTGCAGCTCCTATAGTGGCTGTTAGTACAGATAAATCAGCATGATCCAATGATTCTTGTGAGAGAACGTGTAAGTGTTCTAATAACAAATCGGCAGATTTGGTAACAAGACTAACAAACTTATCAGGATCAGAACTTTTAACCACAACAGAGGACTAAATGATAGTAATACAAATTGGTTAAAGTAATTTTAAGAATAATTATTATTATGAAAAGCAAAATTGACAAGTAAATTGAAATCGAAAATCAATGTATGATCTATAGCAGGGGTTCTAACAAGATCTTGCTTCGCGACCCCTTTTTGGCATGGTAGTAGTACATCGACCCACTACCAATTTAAAAATATGAACAAATGTTGTGTAAAGAAAATATATTTAATTAAAAATGAACATTAAAATTAGATATAGGTATAGCAGAGGTGTGTACAATTATAAGTTTGTAAAGAACACCCAACAGCTCCGGAGCAAAGGAGGCTTAAAGTAGGTGCTTTTGAAATTTCTGAATTTCATGCCAAATTTAGGCTTGTTTTTCGGTTTTACATATTTGTGTATGTTCTTTTTTTTTTTTTTTGAATTATTTGCTTTTGATATTTTAAGTACCTAAATTTTGCAAAATTCTTAATACAAATATTTTCATATATTTCCGGCCGATTTCGTTATTTTTTTCTACAAAAAATTAAAGAACTTTGTGGGTAGCGGAGCCCAATTCGAGAACCGTTGATCTTTAGCAATGAGTGGAACTTTATATGACAAGAAGCAGTCACTTCAACATGTGATTGGAGGTGGCTAGTTAGCAGGGTGGGACAGGTCACAGGGTAGGTCACAGTCCTGTCCTAGAGGATTGGTTGATTGTCGATTAATGTAACAAAAATTTGATAAAAAAATTGTAATTGTTTACTTTTTAAACATTTCTTTTATTATTATCAAATTTAAGTTTTATTTCTATTTAATAATTTTTCCTTAATGTCAACTTGAATCTAACTCATTCTCGTCATATGTTGTTTTATAGTCTTCAACGTTAACCACTCAGCAACTGATCGCAATTTCGCGCGAGTATCTAATTGCGTTCTCAACAAGAATGTTATAAATTGACTCTCAACTGTTCCCACCTCTCACCATAAATAGTAAGTGTGTCTGTTTCAACTGGTTCTCAATTGCAACTTTGGTGACGAATTAGGTGTTAATTGGTACTCAGGTGGTACTGAGGAACCGGTTCATTAATACAATTGGCACAAATTTTCCGCAGGGTATTTTTATACATTTTATAACTTTGTAACTATCGATCGTATCAAAAAAAATTATATACATCATTTAAAGATCTTGAAGCCACATAAAAGGAAAAATATCTCAAAAAATTAAAATTTTGTGAAAATGAGCGAATTCACTTAATTGCGAATAAATTCGAAAAAAATTAATAGATTTTTATGATCGATATCTCATATTGTTGCCAATATATAGGGCTTTGTACTAAAGTAATAAAACTGAACAATTTTTGACCTTTTCGATTTTTTGTGATTTTTTTTTTAACACAAAAATTTGCTATATTCACGTAAAAACTACATATTTTTCTGAATTTTTTTATTATATCTCCGAAACTGCAGAGCCGTTTGAAATGCAATATATAAACGAATTAAGAGTTATATAAATTGAATTTTCCATGTATATTTTAATAATATCGGACTAACGCTTTTTGAGTTATCATTAATCATGTGGAGAAATGTATAAAAAATTTTATAATTTTACTTAAAAATTAAAACGAAAAACTTTTCCATAGAATTTAAATTTTGAACCATATTAGTTCTTTTGGAGCCGCAATATATCAAAATTACATAGTGGTTTTCAAGCCCCTTTCATGCTGTTGACTTGTGTAATTAAGCTGAAATACTTACAAAATCTCCTTCATTTAATTCCTTTTCTGTATGCAATAAACCTGAATGTTTTCTATACGAAGCAAAATACTCATCCTCCCACCATAATATTATTTTAATAGCGGCAAATGAAGCATATCTGGGAAAATCCAATTTACCACCTACAACACCAGGGCATAAACGCTCTTGCAAAACTCGCTGGTGGGTCTACAATAATATTTAGTTAATTAAACAATTAATTAGTTTTTTATTTTCATTCAAAGTATTATAAAACATAAACCTGATAATATTGTAAATCTCTTTGTAATAATATAGGCACACGGTCCATAAGATTTCCTTCTTCCATAACCTCCATTTTGAGAGAATTTTTAATAATATTTTTTTACTCGATTTTAAATAATTTAAATTTTATAAATTATTATGGATTCTTGACAATCAACTATTTTTTTTTAATATTGAATTAACAAAATTATTTAGTTGCTATGGTAACTAGTAAGAAGCCTGAGATGCTATGGAAATATATTTTTTATTCCGTTCATCATCGTTCAGGGAATAATCAATGTACAAAATTCTATAATTTTTAACAATGTGAACGAAACAATAAAATGAACGATTATGCCCAACTCTACTTAAGATGATGATTCATTCAAAAATTTTTCTTTTAGGAAACTCTATTTAAAAAAAGTTTTAATCACAATCTGCGGCGCTAATGTAGATGACTTTCTATATTTTTAACTTATAACAACCCTCGTATAATATTTCACCCAAGATTAGTTTTTAAAGATATTCATACAAACATCTTCTCTTCCTCTAATAATCGTGTGTCTGATAATTTGTATGGAAAAGATAAGTAAAGTGCAATATATTTTAACAACTACACAAATAAACTCTAAAAAATACAAACACATTTTCAATTCTTATCATCAGATTTTTTTATTTCTATAAAGAAACCCAAACAATAACAATTCGAAAAAGAAACGCCGGTTAATTGATAAGAACTTAAAAAAAACGAATGATTTTTCGTATAGTTTGGAATGGATACCTCTAGTACAAAAAAGCGAAAGTCGATTTAGTTGTTAGCGGGACGTCGTGCTGAGTGGAAGAATTTTGAAAAAATTTAATTGGAAAAGAAAACTATTTGTTGAACAAAATCTTATCAATATAAACAAGTGAGTGGTTATATTTTTTATGATTTTAGTATCGCTTTGTTGTTTAATTTAAATATTAAATTTAGGATTTTTTTGCGAACAATAGATACATTTATAACAAATTTTAATTTAATTTAAAAATATCACAATACTTGGGTTAAGTTAATATATAATATTTTGTAAAGTTTTAGAGTTGTAAACAACAGAAAAATCAGTATAATCGAATTTGAATAAGAACAAATAAAAATGTTAAAGATATTGTTTTATAGAACAAATTGAATACTGGAATGATTTTAGAGATTGATTTTTAATATTATAGATATTTAAATCTATTTAAATAAAACAAACTTTTTATTTTTCAGTTTTGTTGAAATATTTTAATTAAAATATGTATCTATATAAAAAAAGTATGTAGAATAGTTTAAATGTCTCTTATCTCTTGAATTCTTCATTATATCTTTATTTTTTTAGCTCTTGAGATATGAAAAAATATATATATTTACCCAGCTTGATACCCTGTTATCGTTCATTTAAGACACATTTATTTTTTTTTTCAAAAATATTCCATAGAAACATTTTAGAAATAAATAATAATAAACATGTTTTTATAATTATTTTGTTATTGCTTTCATTGTAGAAAAATAGCGCATCTAATCTATAGTAACTAGAGATTTTTTATTAATTCGTAAACATGTTACCCAGCCAGGGTATTATCGGTTTTGTGTGTTATCACTTTCCATAATCATATTCATGTTTAATATTATATCAATGTATTTACAAACATGTGTTCGGGAAAAGGGTGTGTTAAGACCCCCATAAATTGTATAATTAATTCAATATTTTTAAGCAGTTATTCATCCATATATTATTTGTAATTTTAATCTTCTCCCTTTCCCTTTCAGAATGGCTCAACTCTGTCGTGCTGTGGGTATTCTCAAGAATCTTCCCTTCCAACAAACTCAAAAAATCGCTTCATTGCATATAAGTTCATCTTTGAGAGCTAGCAACTATTTGATTGATTCTCCTGAATATTCTTTCTTAAAAGATATTGGTTTGGAACGTGAAAATCCTGGTGTATTCACTGGCTCATGGAAAGGTTCTGGTGATGTTGTTACTTCTGTTGATCCTGGTACTGGCAAACCAATTGCTTCGGTACGTACTGGTACCGTGCAGGAAATGGAAGAATCCATTAAGACTGGTGTAGAAGCTTACAAAGAATGGTGCCAAGTACCAGCTCCAGTAAGAGGTGAAATTGTTCGTCAAATTGGTGATGAATTACGTAAATATAAGGAACCTTTGGGTAAGCTAGTAAGTTTGGAAGTGGGTAAAATCTACAGTGAGGGTCAGGGTGAAGTGCAAGAGTTTATTGATATTTGTGATTATGCTGTGGGTTTGTCGCGTATCTATGCTGGACAAATGATTAATTCGGAAAGAGCTCAGCATACCATATTGGAGGCCTGGCGTCCCTTAGGTTTGGTAGGTGTTATTTCAGCCTACAATTTCCCTAATGCTGTGTTTGGTTGGAATGCTGCTATTGCTTTGGTGAGTATATTTTTTTGTATTAAACTACAAGAAATAAAAAATTTTAACCTTCGTTTTTTTAATTAAAGACCTGCGGCAACAGTGTTTTGTGGAAGGGAGCCCCTACCACTTCTTTGGTTTCTGTGGCCACCACCAAAATTGTAGCTGACGTTTTGAAACGCAATAATTTACCTCCCATTGCCACTTTGTGCCAAGGCGGTGCTGATGTGGGCAAGAAATTGGTCTCCGACAATCGTGTCAAATTAGTATCTTTCACTGGTAGTTGCCAAACTGGTCGTGATGTCGGCGTTGAAGTACAAAAACGTTTTGGCAAAGTTATTTTGGAATTGGGCGGTAACAACGCTTTGGTTATTAATGAAGATGCCAACCTTAAGATGGCTTTAGATGCTGCTTTGTTTGGTTGCATTGGTACATCCGGACAACGTTGCACCACCACCAGACGTATAATTGTTCATGAAAAACTTTATGATACTTTTGTTAAAGAACTTACCGGCAAATACAAACAAGTTTTGTCCCGCATTGGTCATCAATTGGAACCCAATACCTTAGTGGGCCCTGTTCATTCGCAACAAAATATTGATGGCTACAAGAACACCATTGATGAGGCTGTTAAATTGGGTGGTAAAGTGGAGTTTGGCGGCAAAGTTATTCCCCGCGAAGGTTTCTTTGTAGAACCCACGATTATTACTGGTTTGGCTCATGATGCTCCTGTTGTACACCGTGAAACTTTTGCTCCTATTGTTTATGTTTTGAAAACTAAATCTGTTGAAGAAGCCATTGAATGGAACAATGAAGTTGAACAGGGTCTTTCTTCGGCCATCTTTACTGAAAACATGTCTAAGGCTTTCAAATGGATTGGTGCCCAAGGGTCGGACTGTGGTATTGTCAACATTAACACCACTACCAATGGTGCTGAAATTGGTGGCGCCTTTGGTGGTGAAAAACATACTGGCGGTGGTCGTGAATCTGGTTCTGATGCCTGGAAACAATACTGCAAGAGAGCTACTATTACCGTTAACCATTCGGGAGAATTGGCTTGTGCCCAAGGAGTTGTTTTCAATGTAGAGTAATTGTTTCTTAGGAATATTAAGTAATTTTTTGTTTAAGTATAAAAGATTTTATGTAGCTTTGTTTTAAATGCATTTATTATACTTTGATTTAATTTGTAAATTTTTAAAATAAATATTTTTATCTGGAATTAATTTTTCTATATAAAAGAGTAAAGAAAAAAAAATAATTACATCTATATATCTTTATCGGTAACATCGAAACGCCAAAAATCAACTTCAATATCTACAGATTTGTTTTTATGGAATTTATAACTGGCTTCAATATTGTATTTTAGTTCAGCTACCACTTGTCCCTTGACATTCCATTCTTTTGATTTTTTAAGTATATAATCCCTGAAAAGGAAAGATAAAAATAATAAAACTATTAAGTATCATTCATTGAACTGTGTCTAACCTTTATATAAATCATTAACATTCGTTAAAGAAAAAAAATTTGTTTTTCCTTAACTACCAATTAATTATGGATACTTATTTCTATATATTCCTAAACTTACCTTGTTGAAGTTTTATGTAATGAGTAAACAGCCTTAGTAGCTAAATGCATGCCAGTTTCTATGAAACGCATATCCATGCCAGCATTATTTTTAGTACCAAATGGTGGATTTGTTACAACAGTATCAAAGCAATTTTCCCATTTAGTGCCGGGTAATTGTAAAACATCAGCCTGGATACAATCAATAGCGGGTAATTCCATTTCGGAAACATTATAACGAAAAACCTTAAAAAAGTAAAATAATTAAACCTCTTTCCACATATGTATATAAATAAAAAATATATACATCTATAGCATCCGGATCCAATTCAAAGCCTACCGTAAGCTGGGCACCCAGGAGAAATGAACCTATACTTAACATGCCACAGCCAGATCCTAGATCACCCACTAATTTACCTTCTAAGTCTTCAAATTGAGCCTAAAATAGAAAATACCCATTATTTTTTAATTTTCTTTTTAACAAAAAAACTCACCTGTATATTATACAAAACACAACTAGCTATATGTGGAGGCGTAGGATATTGTTCTAATTTGATTTTAGGCTTCTCAAAACCATCTACACCCGACAAATATTCCTCCAATTTTTTCATTCTCATGCGTGCCATATTGAAATGTTTTAATAAAAGAGAGGAAAACTATTGTTGAAGATGTATTTAATTTAACCCTATTTGGTAGTATGATTTGCCGGTATTGGATCCAATCTGGGTAAAACAGGTATAAAAGAGTTGCCGTAATGCGAATCCTGACTAATAAAATAACCCAAGGTAGTAGCACTTGTGGGATTAAAGACAGAGCGTGGCACCGTAATGGCACTGCTGGTCTGTGGAAAATCCGTGGGTGGTCCCAACAACTGTGTAGTGGGCATCTATTATATGTAGAGTCTGTTATTGATTTCTCAAATAAGATTTAATTACAAGATATTCATACCTGGTTCAGAGGTGTAGTTAGACCGGTGCCAAGATTTATATCAGCCACTGGATTGACTCCTTTTTGTAAAAGTTGTCGTTTTAATTGTAAATCTTCCAGAATTTTACGATTAGTTTCTGTGGATTAAAAATATGTTTTAGCAAAAGATTCAAAAACGGTTTTTAAAAATATTTACCTTGTTGTGCTCCTAGTGTAGGAAAAGCCATCAAATATTACGTTCAGCACAAATAAATTAACAAAAATTATAAATAAAAAATTTAGGAAAAAGGCACAGCAAACTTACAAAACACGCTAACAGAAACCTGAGCCGAACAAATTTAACGCCTTTTCTAAAAAATTGTTGTTGGCGGCTCAAAATCGACTGTGAGCTCTTTGAAAGGTGAACATATCGTCTTATAGAGCACATTGGTTCTCAAATACATCCCCTTAAATTTAAGGGGTGAAGAAAGCCGTTTGTTTGAAAACAATTTATAAGTATTTCCTAAAAGATTTATAATATGAGTTTTTGTATTTCTTGAACTTCTAAAGTGTTTCGATGTGAATGATTCCATGTCAGAACAGACAGCATTTAGATTTGACATTTCGAATTTCAATAAAATTCACTAGAAGTAGTCTTTCAAATCATATTGATAACAACTTCTAAAATTTAAATGGTAGACATTTAGTATAATTTTTAAAAACATAGATATTACCTTTATAAAGACATATCGTCACCGAAAATGCAAATCAATGTAACATCACTTTTGCTAACTTTACAGGAGACACAAACAACTTTCTAAAATCTGGAAAAATGTGTAGAAAAGATTTTTGGGATATTACATCCATAAATAGTGTTTTATATATTGTTGAAGAATATTTTTATTAAATATTTTTAAGTTATTTTTTAATTTATTTATTTTTCTAGAAAAATTGTAATTAAAAAGATTTCTGATAACGTTTACTCCAAAAATTTAATAGATATTGTATTTTTAATAATTTACTCTCTGAGTTCGTAAAAAGGAAAAAAAATATATATTTTTAAACAAATCTGATATTACGTTATTTGGATTTATGAATATTACACCTAAAGTTCAAGGTCAAAATTCAACATATAAAATTCAAATCTGTGTATTATATATGATCTCTTTACAATGCAAAATTTTTCAACAGAGAATTGGGGAAATGTCTAATTAATTCATAATGTATATATTTCTTTAAATGTTTATTGTTTGAACATTTAAATGACTTCACACCATCCCTGTTTCTACAAATACAACTCTGTTTCGAAACTATACAACGAACAGCTGTGTTATGAATTGTCAAAGTGTTTTTTTTTCTGTTTGCCAATTGCGTTTTATTTGACAATTTGTTTTTGTAAAGTGTTTTTCCAGCAGCAAAAAATATTTTTTTGCTTATATAGTTTTTCACTTCTTTATTACAAACAGTAAATCTAATATTTAATTAGTTTTTCATACCTAAAATATAAGAAAATTGTGTAAAAAATATAATTAATTTACTTCGAAAAGTTTAGAATTTCATAAATACATATTATAAAGGTAAGTTTGTGTCAAATAGCCCCTGACATTTTTGAGTTTGTTCTACAATTTTAATTACTTCGTCTTGATTTCATCTCCGCCCCGATATATATTTTTCGGTTTGTTAGCTTTATTTCTTATACATGCCTCCACTGTCTGTGCTGTGTTCTGTCCTTGGTCTTGCTTAGGTTGTTGTTGTTGTTTTTTGCTGCTGTATGTTGCAATATTGCCTGACAACAATTACGATATAATAGAAATTTCTTATTTAGTGCAATGGAATTGTGTGTTGAAACAAAGGAATGATAAAATAAAATGTTTAACTACTTTGTGCATGGATGTACATATGTACGTAGTAAGAGAAAATTGTTATAATTTCGGAGAATTTTGTAGAATATTTATAAGTTGCAATTAAATTTTTTAATAATAGTTTATTTTTAAGTTATTGTTGGTAATTAATGGTGTAGAGATTTATAACTTTTAAAAAGTAATAGTAGTTAAAATAAATTTTTATTATTTACGGATCATTAAAAAAAGTATTGTTTAATTAATTTAATATTTAATAAATTTATATTTTTTATATTTGCATAAATAACTAAATTAAAATACCTACAGAATGTTGCATTTGACTAAAAAATTTGAGATACGAATTTTTATAAATTCTACAACTAAAAATATAGTTCTTTCGAAATTATTGTATTATAGTGTGAATTATTATTTTATATTTGAAAATTTATCCGTTTGTAGTAAACGATTGCTTTCCATTGGTTCTAAGCTAATTTATTGGTGGGTGTTTTGTTTTTGTGTTGAAGCAATATATGGTAGTCTGTTCGTATATTTGTTTAAACATTTTAATATATACACATATATCCGAGGATTGAAACAATAAAACTTTTTATAATTGGTCTATTATATGAACCAATTAAAACATTTTCTCGTTTTAATCATTTTAAATGTGTTTTTTTTTTAAATCTCCTAATTTTTTTTTATACTTTATAGGGAATAAAAAAATAGGTTAGCATGAAATCAATTAGGTATATAATCAGCCAAAGATTCCATTTAAGCATTTTCAAAATTACTGAACTAAATTGAATTAGTATGGAGCTACAAATTGGTACTAAAAACTTATATGTGCTTTAAATTACGTGCTTTAAATTAGTTGTAAGGTATATAAGATTCTTCACCACCTAATATCAATCTTATAATTTATTTTAATTATGTTGCTCTACAATGAATATTAAACACATCAAATCATATAACCATTTTGTATAGTAAAGCATTTTATAATATTTTTCCTCTTATCGCTCTTTTTTAAACTAAAAAAATTATAATTGTTTACCTTCTGTATGAGGAACAAGAGAAGCCCTAGTAAGTCTACTTCTAATAATGAACATGATAATGAATTTTTTAGAACTGTAAATGTAAAAAATCTAAAGAATAGTAAGATAACCATAAATATAAAGAAACAATTGTGGCTAAAAAATAATAATAATAATTGTTTAGAAATGAAATCATATAAAATAAAACTATTTGTCAAATGAAACTTCATTTATTCAAATGCGGGTTAAATTCCATACATACAAACAACATTGATAACAGGGAGGGAGGTATTAAGTAAGTAAAACCTAAAGCAAAGTTAATGCACTTTTAGCTTAAATTAAAAAAAAAAAAAACTCTACAGTTGTATGCGATGATTCATAAACTTTTGACTGGAAAATTTAATTGTAAACAAAATATTGTTTTGATGCCAGTAGTAATAATGCATTAACAGGGGGAGGTAATAATATTAAAGCACGTAGTTTTTTTATTTATTTTAAATTTATTATACATAAAGGCTGATTGTCTTGTTAAATTTAATGTGTGGTTTTCTTTTGTTTTCTTCTATTTTTTTTTTTTAATAAGATTATCAACATTTCAGCTAATATTCCAAATAATAACGAGTAAATATAATAACAACAACACAAAATCAATTGAGATTAATAGAGCTTGAAATACATACACTTGAAATTGAGATTCTTTAAAGATGTCTCAAAATCTAACTAATGGTTCATCATCACATCGTGATTATGGTGCCACTTCATCATCAAACGCCAACATGATGAGTTCATCGACTAATATACCTGATGTTAATTTTTCGGGTTTTAGTCCTACAGAATTTATGTCATTAAGTGAAGATATAGCTCATAATATACAAGCGGTTAATTCCTCTTCCAAACAATTGGAAAAAATACTACAAATTTTGGGTACACCAAGAGATCAGCAATCGACACGTGATAAAGTTCATGATATACAAACTAAAAGCAATTCACGTATTAATGCCACCTCTACGGATTTACAACGTCTGACGGCTATTGTAAGACGTGGCGATAAACAACAAAAGTTACAATTGGAAAAGTTAACAAATGATTTTTGCAGCGTAGTTGAAAGATATTCAACAACACAAAAACGTATAGCACAGACTATGCGTCAAACTTATACACAACCTCAAGTGGCTCAAATGCAAGATGATCGTGAAGCCGATACTGAAGAGTTAATACAAAGACAACAACAATTGCAGCAGCAACAATTGCAATTTGAACATGATATGTTAGTGGATCGTGAGAGGCAATTAAAAGTCATAGAAGGAGATATATTGGATGTTAATGCAATAATGCGTAAAATAACGGAACTAGTGCAGGCACAGGGCGAAGAAGTGGGTAAGTAAAAAAATAGAATAGATCAAATATATATAAAAAATAAGACCTGATATTAAAGTTCAAAGCTTAAATATTTTAAATATACTTTATCGTCTAACATTAATTAAAAGTGATTTATTTATAAATACTTTCCTTATTATTTAATTAAATTAGGGGCTTCTGAATTTTAAACTGACAACAAATTTCTCTTACAATACTGCTTTAATCAAACGAATTTATTTATATTTAAATTTTTATTTGTTTTAGTTTATTAAATGTAAACTAGTACTCATTCTATTGAGTTTTGCAATAATTTATTTAATTTTTTTGTGATTGTTATTTTGCAAAAATCACAAATTATTTAATTATGTTCAAATTTTATATCTTAAAAACTAGTAGCAGTAAATAGTTTCTTCTTTGTGTTTTCTCAAGGAAATATTAAATTGGACTGAAAGGATAAATTATATTTCTTTATCCCTCGAAATGCAACTTTGTATACATAAATTCGTATCTGAGATATTTTAAATTATTGTATTTGTACTCTTAGACTAAAAAGTAGTACTCTAAGTCAGGCATGTCCATGATGAAAACTATAGTTAGGTTAGTGGGAAAAACAAATTGCACTAAAAGAAAAATTTAGTGAGTACTATTACATTGTCTGATCGACTAAAACAAAAATACATGAAAACAATCTCCATACATTTCCATTATATTTAGGTTGGAGAAGTGTAGTGACCACACCGAATAGGTAAAATTTTTACAACAAATTCCTTTAACACCCGAGAAAAATCGTACAGGCCGATATCCCTGATATCACCAATAGTAAAACAATCGAAGCTCGTCTTTCGTAGAGTTAAGCAGGGAGTGCCACAAGGTGGAGTCTCCTGTTTAACTTCTACCTCTCTAAACTCCCTACAACTCCTCAAGGAGTAGAGGTAATTCCATATGCGGACGACTGCACAATAATGGCGACGGGCCATAATGTTGATGACTTATGCGATACGGTGAATGGTTATCTCAACCAAATCCATAATTTCTTCACTACTCGTAATTTGCAGCTATAACCAACGAAGTCTTCAGCAACACTCTTCACCATCTGGACCAAGGAGGTCGATGGAGTTCAAATTCCGACAGTAAACCGCGCATAAATCCTGGGGGTAGCTTTTTTACCTCCTCAGCTCATGCTACTGCAATCTTGCACAAATTGCAAAGTAGAAACATACAAAAAGATTGGCCGGTCAGTAGTTAATTATGCTGCTCCAGTGTGGTCCCCTTTGTTGAGTGATACCGAAGTCTTCAGCAAACTTTACATCTGAACAAGGAGTGTCGATGAGTTCAAAATTCGACAGTAAACAAACAAGAGACGGGTACTTTACTCCTAAGATCATGTACGCAATCTATGCACAAATTGCAAAGTTAGAACATAACAAAACGATTGGCGCTCATATTAATTATCTGCTCCAGTGTTCCCTTTTTGAGTGATAGCCAGTGAGAAATTGCAAGGTGCAATGCAGCATTAAGGACCGTCACCCGCTAGCACAAAACCTACTCACACGCACTACATGAGGAAACGAAGGTATACCGTCAAGGAACATAACGTAATGTAACCAACAGTTTCTCTGGTGTATATGGATTTTCAAACTTCAACATCACCAGTTGATCCCTACCGAGCTTCAGCTTAACCTTCGAACAGTACGAGGAGAATTATACTGGATATGTTCATTATCCCATTGGACCGCAACCTCACTTGACAGCATCATCCGCGGTGCAGTTTGCTTGATGTCTTATAGGAGCGACCTACGCATGCATAAACCAGAAGAATCTCCGCAGGAACAAGAGTAGTTCTGGCTCAACTGAAGTCATGATGGCACAACCAGGCTCTTGCCTACTGGACTGCATAGATCGTGTCAGTCCCCAATTATGCCCGGCATGGTGTGCAGGGCCCAGCACGACACACCACATTTTCACTGTTCTCTAAACCTACTTCTCTGTTCCATACGGAACTTTATTGAAAACAGTAGGAAGGTAGCACAATTCCTCGGACTGACTCGATGCAGAACCCCACTGATCTGAAAATTTCTAGCTAACTACATGACACAGGGAATACTACGGATACTATAGTATTCCACCCTTGAATTTCTTGCCCGAAAATAATATATTAAATTCCATTTTAGAATAATTCTTCATTATCAGTAATAAGAAATTCCCTTGAAATAGATAAAACTTTATTGAAATAACAAGACATAACTAAATTAGTTTATTAATTACTAAATATTTCAAAGTTAAGTAAAAAATGATTTATTCCGTGCAAATAACCCAAGTTGTTTTATTAAACTTATGAAATACTCTAGAGCGTGAACAATATTATTTATATTGACTCGAATTTGTTTGTTAAATAATTTTTTAACATTGTATAAATGATGACCTATGAACTGATTTTTTATTTATTTATTCATTAATTTGGTAAGAACATAGCCATAATCCACCCACTTAATCTACTCTCAATTATACCTTTTAAATAAAAAAAATTAATTAACTTTGAAATCCTTCCTTAATTCATCTTTTGTTTTTTTTTTCTAGAACGCATTGAAACCAGTATTGAAAGCGCTGCTAATGATGTTGAATTAGGTCGTGATGAATTAGCCAAGGCTGCCGGTAGACGACAAAGTTATCGTCGTAAAATTCTTATACTTTTAGCAATTGCTGTGATAATAGGCTTAATTGTAACTGGCATTATAGTCAGCAAATTGACCAGTTAAATTTTGTATTACAAATCTTACAAAATAAGAAGTCAATATTATTATTATTACTAATACTATTTATAAACAAAATAAATTATATGTATTAAAATTAAAATAGCAACAAACAATGAATTAAACTTATGAAATACTCTAGAGCGTGAACAATATTATTTATATTGACTCGAATTTGTTTGTTAAATAATTTTTTAACATTATACGTATATTACACATACATTACGCTCTAGTTATGCGTTGGGTGTTAAGTCAACATATTTATCATAATTATAAAAAAATCCAAGAATTTAAACAAGAAAATTTTATTAATTCATTAGAAAGTAGCATTAAATGCTAAAATATTTTAAAATTTTTGTAAAGCTGTTTAAAACTATTTTTTTTAATATGTAATATTTTTTTAATTTACAAAATAACTTAATATTTATCAATGATGTGTTTTTTTAATAGTATTTTCTTTTAAATACTTTTACTAAAAACTACACACACACACATTTGTTGGTAGTTTTTTATATGATAATGAATTGAAATGATTTTTATTTAAATGGATTTTCTTTAAAATATTTGAGTATTAATCTGCTTAATTTATATTTTTGATTATTATTTATTATTTAACAAAGTATTTAATAAAGAATAAAATACATAAATTTTTGTTTAACAAACAAAAAAACAAATACAATAATTATAATATTAAATAAAACAAATCAAAGAAAATAAGCTGTTAAAAGACAAATTATTTAATGTTTTACTTATTTTTCGAATAGTATAAAGTAAACATTTTTTTATGGGTGGTCGTCTTTTGTTGCTCTTTGGTAGACATGATCAAAGTGTAACAAGACACGAAAATAATTGTCAAAAACCTAAGTCGATTGTCAAAAAACTCATACAACAACAAAATATATGTAATATGATTACGTTGTTGTTGTCAAAAGAAAGTAAAAACACATTTTCGTTTGCAAAACAACAATTTTATTTAATTGTCAATCGAGAATTTCGTCTCTATATTTCACTCTATGGACATTATCTCATTGGAGCGGCATCAAACTTCTTATAATCTTGATGTTTGATTTGTTATAGTTTTGTGATTAGATTTCAGTTTAAAGTTGTTTTGAACTATGTATGTTTACATGTAAGTTTTTTTGTTGAATAACTATTTTTGGAATTAATAAAATTTTAATTAATAAAATTTACTACAAAAAATTATTAATTCTAAAATAATGTTCCTTTTGACAAATTTGTTAAAGTCTCCCATACAAATTTAAATTTAAACAAAATTTTCGGTTTAATTTTAATTTCCGGTCTTAGTCTTTAATTAATGTTTACAATTACTGGTTTGAAACACCCTGCTTAGTAGTTAGTAGTTCACCACACTCCCTAAAGTATGCTTTACAAATTTCTTCATCACCATATGTTTTTAAATTAAACTTGGCATTACTTTTGTTTACTTGTCATTTTTTCTCTTAGAAAAACTTTTCATAAACAAACACGCGTGTTTTTGTTTAATTTTCAATTTTCTTGATTTTTATAAATAAATTTCTTTAAAAATTTACTAAAAATGGTGCAAGGAAAATTTAAAAAAGCCAAATTACCCGCCAATATTCAAAAGAAACAGAAACAAAAGAATTCTGCTGCCTTTACCAGACGTTCAAGTAAGTTTTTTCTTAACAATTATTTTTTATTAGACAAATTTTACTTTTTGTTTATTTTTAGATGCTCCCATACAGCCCAAAAAAGCTAAATTCAATGAAAATCAAAAAATAAAACAAGCCATTTCCAAGACCCTTAACAAAACAGTAGAAAATGAAATACGTTCTCGTGCCATGGAGGGTCATATCAATTTGAGTAAGGCTCAACAAGCGGTGGCAAAACATAATAAAAATGTGGCAGAACCTTCCACATCGTCGGGTGCAGTGTAGTGTAGTATGCTCTACAGACAAGGATAGTTTACTTTTATTATTAGTGTAATATGGCTATATATTTGTGAAATTTGTTAAGAAAAAATAAAATTTCTTTTCTATTTAAGGCTGAAAAAACTGAAGATTGTAAAAATAATTAATTGCGTCCTAATAAGATTAGAGGTAAGAAATTGAATTATAAGGTTTTGTTTATATTCATGGTTAACAGATCGGAAATGTATATTGTTATAATAATTGTTATACCCTACACCACTGGTTGGGATAGGCCTCAAAGTGTTCTAATGGATACGGAACCACTAGATCGATTTATAGATCTAACGATGTCGGTCCTTTCGTCTGGATGGACTGTAAAGACTTTGTTCCTGCCGATTATTTACCTTGCCGGACGATGTATTCAGTTGCCCATGCACTTTCATGATTTATGTGTTGTATGACCTGGAAGTAGTATCTGGTACTACCTCTTATAACATAACAAAGCTCAACCGTATTACGAATATATTGCTCGTTATGTACGTATACAATGCTTTTGTTCGAACGTGTATGTTTTAGGGTATATGAAACAAAACTGAATGCCCATTAAAGCTTCGGTCGGAGTTCACCTTTTTAACTACTTGCTAGTTCCAGAATAATCTATTTTAACAGTAAGAGGTTCGGAGTTATTGGTCTATGTAATTTTATGATTTTTTTTGGTACATACATATATTCTGGTGAACCGTTTGAATTGGAGTTTTGAATATGAGTGAAATTGAGTTGCATAGTTTTTATTTTTATTTAATACTTAATATATTCTTATTCAGAAGTAAATCTTTTTAATATACTTACATACAGTTGTTGACAATACAATGAAAACTTTTTCGAAATATTAAACAAATATGACAGAATCCTAAAGCATTTAAAAAAACAATATATGTATATATATATTTTTTGGTAATACATTTGTATATACTTATATTTACATAAACCAGCAAAAAATTAAGAACGTATTTAATTAAAATCTGATAATAAAAATCAAAACGGGAAAAATCGGTAACCTTATAACTCGCAAACTAATAATAATTACAAAAAAAGTTGAATAGTTATCGTTATTCATTTAAAAAATAATTGGACAGGGGTCTGGTACTTTTTTG